>CAJNIZ010031735.1:45455-72616 GCA_905231905.1 Symbiodinium pilosum | reverse complement strand
AGGGTTTAGGCTTTAGAGTAGTCTAATTAGCTAGGCCCCTACATTAAGTTTTTCAGCCTAAACCCCTATCCACTAAACCCTAAACCCTTAGCCCCTAAACCCTAAACCCCTAAACCCCTAAACCTTCATCCCATAGCGCTAAAGCTCCCTGACTGAAGGAACGCTCCTCTCCTCGCCGCCTGAGGCGGGTCTAGGAGGCTGCCGCCCCATCGCCGCTTAGCTGTTTTTTCAGGGAGGTTCTTAGGGCTTTTAGGTTTTAGGGTTTAAGATTTAGGGCTCAGGATTTAGGGTTTAAGATTCAGGGTTTAGGGTTTCGGGGTCAAGATTTAGGATTTTGGGTGTAAGATTTAGGTTTTAGGGTTTTGGGAGCGTCCTTCTTTGGCAGTGGCAGTATCTTAGTAGCTGGGTTAGTAGTAGGTAACCTTCAGCCCTACTTTGATTGACAAGAATAACCTTATTTTGTTCCCCACTAAGCAGCTAGTTGAAAAAGCTCCAGGATTTTGCAAGGGGGACGACAGGTGCGGTGCATGGGTATGGGGCAGATTTTTCAGGGGCACCCAATCCGCTTCAATGGAGTCCTGTTAAGGGGTGCCCCAAACCTTAAAGCGCCAAACCCCCAAACCGTAAAGCCCTAAGACCCGTAAAACCTGAATAGTAGCTTCTGTTTTCTTTTCCATTGTCCCTTTAACCCCTATACAACCCTACACAACCCTGTTCAGGGTTAAAGGTCTCGGGGTCATCTTCTGCCCAGCAAACTTCCGTTAGAGTAGCGAAGCAGGCGCAACTTATTGCTGGATCCTCACCCTAAGGGTCCAGGGACCCAAATAATGGGGTTTTAGGGCCCAAATACCACAAACTGAATGGTATTTGGGACCTAAAGCCTTAATATTTCGGTCCTTGGACCCTTATGCTTATGATCAAATGCCCCAGGATGACTTACAGCAAGTTGTTCATCATAGGAGGAACGGCTAAAGGTTCAGGATGCAGCATTTCGGGTTCAGGCTTCATATTTCAGGTTCGCTGTTTAGGGCCCTAGGGTTTAGGGTTATGCCGTGTAGGCCGTGAGAGTAGGGGTTAGTTGGTAACCCTAAACGCCAAAAACTTGGATCCTGTAAGCATTCACATGATAGCAGATAGCACTATTTGTGGTCCTATAACTGGGCTTGGAATTACCACCATCCCCTTTGCCTGTTTTTTCACTCGGAGGTTTAGCCCTGAACCTCCGACACATACTTCCCATACCCTAGACCCCTAAGCTCGCCGTTTGCATGTTTTCAAACACCTTAACTTTCAAATATACTACTGTAGTAAATATACTAATCTGGTAATACACTAATATGGTCATAGAGTAGTGATATAGCAGCATAGTAGCAATATAGTCATATCTAGTAAGATAGCAATGTAGTGATATAGTAAAATAGTAGTATAGTAGCCCAAAAAGAATGGTGCGCTCCAAAACCCAATCGTCGTTCGCTAAGGAACGGAATGTGAAGCTCCTCAGAAGACTGAAGGCAAGGCTCTTGCAAGCATCTACTTGGAGGTCCATTGTACTTATAACCTACTTAGTAACCGTAGTTATAACCCATTTATATCTAGGGTAACTGTTGTAAGTACAATGGACCTCCAAGTAGCTACTTCAAGGAGCCATGTACTGTGTTCATTTGAGGAGCTTCAGTGACTTTGCCATATTGGGCTACTGAAACGTCAGGATGGCAGGAAACGGGATGTAGGAATTGTTCTGGATGATTTTCCAAGGGGCTGCTAGAGGCATCACTTCCCTTTTCCCAGCCGAGCGTGAGTAGCTCTCAAGACTGCGGATGTTACAGCTTCAGTACAAGGACCTCAAAGAGAATTGTAGCGAACGCCGAGTAGAACCGTGCTGCATCAGAATCGCTCCGTAGGAGCATCACAGGGAAATTTGCACGCTGCCACTAAGCTTACCAAAGGGCTGCTTGGTGTTGCGAGCCCATTCCCTGCCGCATGTGAGCGTGAGTAGTATTCAAAGCATGGATGCTGTAGTTCCCGAGAGCATAAGGCAATGTGTTCTCTTCTCGTTTGTACCAATTTCTTCAGCAGACGACAAATATCATCTTAATGTGTTGAACCATCACCCCTCACCTTGTCAGAAAACAGAAGCACGGTCTTGAAATGAGCTCTCAGCGAAGCATGCTTTTGCGGACTCGTGAGGCGCAGGGCCATCACATCATCGTTTGGACTGCCGCTCTTAAGCATGGTTCAGGGTCTGTGGGATGTTGCATAATGTATGCACAGCGGTAATTTGGGCAGTAGGTCGAGCTACCGCCGCCACTGCCTCGGGGTGTAGGTTTCTCAAACGTGAGAGTTGAAGAGTTTGGGGGCTTTCTGAAGCATCTTGCGGTGGTATTGTGGTATCAAGCGGTTGTTCCAACAAGTTGGCTACATGCTTCGCTGCAGATGTTGATTGCAATCTGAATAGTCATTTTCTTGTCTCACACGCATGACGACTGGGTCCCACTCTTGTCCTTTTGTCAGACTATCCTGTCTGTTTTTGGAACAGGTTCTGCACAGGAGGCTGATGCTCATGATCCCTAACTGCCAATGGATCCCTGCATGAATCCTAAGTTTGACAAGTAGAATTTCATCCTCTAGACTAGCCTAGAGCCCTATGAAGCCTCCTGTAAGGCAACGGTGGTCCATATTAATTTAGGGTTTAGGGTCTGGGGAGATTCCATATTTGTGTCGCAGGCGGTAGTGGGCTTTCACCTGGGCTCCCTGGCTTAGGGTTTAGGGTTTAGGGTTCAGGGTCCATTCGTGTCCAGATACCCAAAACTGAAGTACTTGGTTTCAGGCAAGCATATGGTCATTGAGGCACGCGACTTCTGCAGACTGTTGAGTATGTCCTTCTACCTGTTGTAAGTGATCAAGACCCCCTACTCTTGAAACTTTCCTAACATCAAAATACCGACATATACCGCTCTAATATACTCGCCGAACACTGCTACCGCCTAACTGCCGTAAAGCCTTGAACAAAACAAGCCGTTCATCTCATATCCATGGTCAAGCTGCTTGGCTTCATCTGTGCCTTCAGAAGGCGGACACATTACAACTGTAAAGGATAAGAGCTGGTCTTTAAAGCCTCAAGCCTTAAGCCTTCAATCCTACCCCCCAAACCCCGAGCCCTCAACCCCAAAACCCTGATTAGCCCGCTAATCCTAAGCCCCAAACCCCAAGGCCTAATCCTCAACCCCTAACTAGACCCCAAAACTCAGCAAAATGCTGACCTAGAAACCATCAAAAAGCCGAACATGAAATTGTCCCACATAATTTGTCCTTAATCCTCCAAATTGCATAGTCCCTTCATTCCCGTGCCACCTGTCATACTACCTACCCTTGATGTATTATATAACCCCAATATACTATACAGTAGTTTCCATTTTCTGTTCCATTATCCCAATATAGCCCCCCTAACCCCTAAACCCTAAACCCTAAATCGTAGTTTCCATTTTCTTTTCCATTATCACTATTTAACCCCAATATACCATATAGTCGATGGAGGCAGTCCTTCACCACTTCGGAATCCCTAAACTACTGTATTTCCGAGGAATCAAAAGGGTTCAGGATGGCGCAAGATTTCTTCCATGAGCTGTAGGGTTGGTTTGAGGCTTAGGGTTTAGGGCAAAAGGTTTAGTGCTAAGGGTTCAGGGGTTAGGATTTGGGGCTTAGGGTTTAGCGCTTAGGGCTTAGGGTTGAGGGTTTAGGGCTTAGGTTTATAGGTTGTTTAGGGCTTAGGGTTTAGGGTTGAGGGCTTAGGGTTTTAGGGTTTATTGGTGTTTCATCCCAGGAGCGGCCAGCAGAGCGTGGTGCGGAGCTTCTGGATGCTCTGCGCCAGCTTGGCGTAGAGACGCCCGGCTGAAGTACAGAGGGGTTGTGTAGGGATCAGATAGGGTTTGAAAGGGATTGTATAGGGTTCTAGAGGGGTTATGTTGGGATTATATAGGGTTCTAGAGGGTTTATATTCGGATTGTATTGGGTTATGTATAGAAGGTGATGTAGGAATTATGTAGGGTCATACATGAGTTATACTGCGATTACAGAGGGATTAAATAGGGTTATTGACGGGTAAAGTATAGGGATTCGTTGAACCGGGATTATGTTTGGATTATGTAGTGATTGATGAGGGTTAGGGATAAGGGCTTCCATGGTATGGGGATTGCAGTATACCTGGGGTATTTAGAGAGACTCCCAATTTCTGCAATGTGAGTGTCTTTTTTGGATAGTTTTAGGCCCCGGATATTGTAATCGGGCTTGCGGAAGCAAGAAATAAACTACCTAATCTACTTGCTAAGCTTTGGGGGCTAATGGATCTAGAGCTTTAGGGTAGTTCGAGTTAAGGGCTTTTGCGGTTTAGGGTAGTTTGGGGGTACGAGGGCTTGGGGCCTTGGCATTTTTACTCATTCACAGTCATTGTGACATATAACCCCCCCCCCTAAGGAGTTTAGATTATAGCTCACATGTTGGGGCTCACGGATTAGGATTTAGGGCTCAGTTGGGAACGGGGAATTCACCCCTAGAGTAGTTGATACATCCAGCAGAAGAATCCCTAACCCTAAAGGCATTCCCCCCCCCCACGGCTGCCAATCAAGCATGCCTGAAGCTACGGGAGTTTTCTTCAAGATTTGGGCGGCTTGAGGTTGGTCAATGCCAAGGGGCCTGGAGGAGCGGAGTCCAGGCTTTGAGGTTTAGTTATTGGCGCGTAAACACTAAATCCTAAACCCTGAATCCTCAGCCCTAAACCCTAAAGTCTAATCGTGGGGTTGTGGTGCCTAGACGCTAATCCCTGCAGGGGGTTGGGGTTCAGTCTTCAGGGTTGCAGGTTGCGGGTCTGGGGCATGCGGGTCCATCTGTTTGATGCGCCAGGGGCGATACTGCGTGGGGCTCCGATTTGGGAGGGGGAGAGGTTTAGCGTTGAGCGTTCAGAATGTACCTGTTCGACTGAGTAGTCCTTTTACCCGGGAATCTGTACTGTATGGCACAAGAGTGAGGATTGTATCCTCTCATGGAGTACCCTGCAGCAAATCCTAAAGAACCCAAAACCTGAACCCAACAGCCTCTAAATTCTAAAGTACGGAGACACAAAGCATGAGCTTGACCCATTGCAAACTCTTGAATTCTTACTCTACATACCTAGGTATGTTTGCTCCGACGCCCCTGCTAAAGCACCAGTTAGCCAAAAAAGGCCCTAAACCCTCCTTTGTGGGACCCTGCCGTTAGCAAGGGATTGGGCCACCTACTTATAAAGGGCTGCATTACTTATAAAGGGTTACAATAGGGTTATTACGGGGACATACTATATTGCCTGCCTAACTCCAGGGTCCTTCAATGTACTTTGTTTTCGATCTACCCGTAAGCACCATCAAGACCAGGTATAGTGAAGCAAGTCCTCTTCCCCGCAAACCTTAATCCCTAAACTAAGTCCTAGAGCCTGCACCCATAGTTCAGAAGCACAAGTACTTGAAATCCTAAACCCTCAACCCTAGTAAGGTATAGTGAGCTGCACTTCGGCAAGCCCGTAGCAGATTTCTACATCGATGACCGAGGCCGCAAGTCCCTACGCGGCCGGTTTAAGGTTTACCTATCTGGTCTAACCAGTGCTCCCCCCCCCAAAAAAGTATCTGTGTACCCAAGTTCACAGGCCATGATACTGCAGATCTTAGGTGCTTCACTAGTCTAGGGCCATGTTTTCCAGCTTTGGTTTCGTTATCAGCTTTGGCAAGCGGATTTCGGGCTCCGTGCGAATTTTTGTATGTATATATATATATATATGCATATGCATTCATGGGATCTCCAACTGCAGAGGCCTCAAGCTGCAGTTCTACTTTAGACAATTCATTTTGGTATACGGAATCTCGGCATGGAAAAAGCCTAGTAAAAGACAAGGGAAATGCAATCGCCCCCCATAGTACTAGTACGAGTATAGATCAAACTACTGTTGTGCAATGCACTGCTATGTGGCACCCTGGCGCTTAACGGTATATGTCGGCACTGGTCCACAGTCTCATGGGAGGTTGCTTCGTGCGAATCCTAGATAGGCTTCCCCATCCTGGCGGCCAAAGCAGCCCTAAATCCTAAACCCCAAACCCTAAATCCTAAACCCTAAACCCTAAATCCTAAATCCTAAACCCTAAACCCTAAATCCTAAATCCTAAAGCGTGAAAGCAAAGCAGCTTGCGGCTGACGATTTCCTGCCGGGGTTTCGTAGGATGGCCTTGCAATGTGGCTATTTCTGAAATACCTCAAGTAGTCCCATCATCCTCGTCTGATCCCTACACGTCCCTGGTGTCTCCATGAGGCGCGCCCCTTTTTTGAGAAATGCTCATGTTCTGCCTCCAGCAGGTCACTGCTTTCAACCGAGAAGCCCCGCAAGCCCTATGCCCAAACCTCGGGCCTCCTGCAGCTAGCCGGTCCTGCATCACAGCCGGTCTGTAGACCTATACTGCAGAGAGACAACGATGCGGAATACTTGAAGCTGTTCTAAGAGCGAGCTACATGGGTGCTACTGCTGCTGGTTTTGTCAGGTCTGCTGCTGGACCGTTTGGGTCAGCTCTTGCATGCGCTGCTTAGGAGTGCATGTCTGGACTACAACATTTACAAACACATTAGTGTGAAGCTTGGCACGGTAAATACGATTCTGGCCGGGCAGGTGTAGATCCCACGCTCGGTGACCTGGACAAGCAGTTTCTGGACAGATCAGCTAGGGTCGAGGAACTTCTTGAATACCTGATTGCACGGTTTACGGTTGAAGGCTTAGGGCTTTGGGTTTAGGCCTCAAATTCTCCCTGCAGCTAATTCCGATGGGGACCTAACAGATCCTTCCAGTCCCTCTATGCATCTCTGGTCTCCAAGAGCCTTGTTTTTTGAGAAATGCTTGGAAAGTCCTCTCAGCAGGTTGACTGTTGAAGTGTTGCATCAGTGAGAGATTTCTCTTCCGCATCTTCCCTGTCTCATACATCCATGCAAGGTCCCTCAGACCAAGCGCTACATCCCTGAATCCCATGGAGGGTTTCCCATGTTTTTCCTCTCCCTCATACGGGCAGCTACTGGTATCTGATATCATACGCTGAGTGAGTGACCCCATTTGCGAGATCCTCAGCTGCTCAGGAACCCCAACACCCTGAACCTAAACCCCTAAGCCTCCAAACCCTAAACCCCTAAACCCTAAACCTTAAACCCATTCTTGACTCAGGATTGGTTTCTATCCCACCTCCGTCAAGGTCCAAGAGGCATCTGTCTCGGGTTTACCCAGGCTCCTACGTCGTTCTTTCTGGATTTGTGATGATACTTTGGCAATTAACGCGTTATGGTACACCACCCAAAAGGAATTGCCTAGGAGCCCTAGGGTAGGGTTTAGCGTTTAGCATGAGAGCAACAGGGACATGATTGCTGAGAGCATCTTTTGGCAGCCCAACGTGATAGCTGAGACCATTTTTGTTGGCTAAAACGTTGTGATAGTCCCCGAACCCTTGTTTGGATGTGATTTCTTACCGTTCCTATGGAGCATATTGTCCGCGGTGCTTCATGCACTCTTAAAACGCCTGTAGTGGGCCTCTGTTGTTCTTGCATATGGGTTCAAACTGAACGAGTTCAAGTGTGGCTTTGCCTGTGTAGGTCAATCTCCGAGATGACAGCATCTGCCTCTGTTTGTCGCTTGAGATCCTTCTCGCGGGGTTGCAGATAAGGGACTTATCTTAAGTTACTACACTCGGGGAACCATATTGTTTGCTTTGTTGCCCGCATTTTCGGCAACTTGACTTAAGTTAGGCCGTCGTCTCCCAACAAGGTGCAGATGTTTGGGGAGGTCCACCTTCCCGAGGAACCCGAAGGTGGATGGTGAGGCACTGAAGACCCACAAAACGCCACAAGTCCGTGCATATGAGCCATAATATCAATGTCGGGACAGTCGCACTGTACAAAAATCGTGACATGGATAGAATCCCGGATAGGGTCAGCACAATCCATCTGTAATCCTCATGCAGTCAGAGGGTCCAACCCTTAACCCTCAAGGGTACCCGCATTCTTGAGGGGCGCTTGTGCTAGACCAAGCCTGAACCCCACACACACCAAATGAGCAGTGTTCGTAGTGGTTGCCTAAGCCCCCAAGGTAGGTAAAAACAACGGCCCACAACCACCAAAACAGTCCCAAAGGCCATTATTCTACATACTCTGAGGGGTCCAGGTAAGGTCTATATTGTGTAGGGGTTCTAAAGTCCACAGTTCACAATGAATTGCCGACTTGGCAGGCTTCGCCTGATGTCGAGGCGGCGAAACTACGAGCACCTTGCCTAGGGATCCCGGAGATAATTGACCTAAGGCTGTAGGAACTCCTTCCGGTCCAATTAAATCCTACTTAGGTGCTTGAACCTGTACGGTGGGGCAGTACCAGCAGCTGGGCCAAGGGGCATGCGCAGGCTCCACTTCTGTCTTGGATTTGTGTTGCTGTTCTCGGTATGTTTTCACATTATACTACACGAGAAGCAACCAAATCATGAGAACTTGTGACCTGCGAATAGCCTGACATCTGGGGCCATATCAGACTGCACTGTAAAAGCCGAGAGATTACCTGATGCCTGTAGGAAATCTACGTGGGTATGTGATGACTTAACATCATGATTTGTATCGCGCTTACCCAAAAACCCCGTAACAAGCCCTGTTTGCGCGGAAGCCCTCACCAGCTTGAGCAATGTCAACCTTGAACCAATCAAAGGCTTCAACCACGCACCAGAACGCCAACTTCCTGACAAACAAATCTTGCGCCAGGTCTAGGGTTTAGGATTTATAGCCCCCTTATGTAGATGGAATATGGCTTTGGGAAAAAAAAGATCCCCACATACCCCATATTGCATCTACTTAAGGGGGACTGTAGGGTTTGGGGCTTCGGGCCCAGACGCCGAGATTCCTGAATCATTCCGTCTTCTCGCGCACGCTAAACACCGAATCCGAAATCCTACAAGTCCGAAGCCCACCTAGATAATAATGGGAATAAGAGTAATATTCGTAAAAATATGTATAATATGTATTACACTAACCCATGTACCCATGGAAAGGGTCTTGTGCCTGACAATTCTTGTATTTTCCCTCATGGTAAACCTCCAGACTATTAGGTTAGTCTAGGTAAACCCTAAACCCAAAGCACCAAACCCAAAACCCTAGATAATAGTTTCCAATTTATTCTCCCTTATCCCAATCACCCCAAGATAACCCCAATATTACCCCAATATAGCCCCAATATTACCCCAAAATAACCACAAGATTAACCCAATATTACCCCAATAAAACCCCAATATTACCCTAATATAACCCCTAATATTAACCCAATCTTACCCCAATGTTACCCCAACATAACCCCAATATTAACCCAATTTAACCCTAATGACCCTACCCAGCCCAGCAAGGTGGGAAGCGCCGTTGCCAGACCAAAGCTGTCGAAGGCCGCCCGGTCTGCGAAGCCCCAAAACACCGACTGAAGTACTTAATGTAGAGGGTCCATGTAATTAGGTCCCTTCAAAGGGGGGGTATATAGGGATATATAGGGTTTAGGGTTTAGGGTCCATGTACCCAATAATTAAGGGGAAATATTGGGTTTAGGGTTTAGGGTCCATGTACCCAATGATTAGGTACTTGGGTGTTGGGTAATAGCAATTATAGTGCAGGTTTTGGGTAAGTATGTAATTATTTGGTACTTGGACCCTTAGGGTGATGTACTGGGGTTAAATGCTTTCATACAGTTAGACCTCCTAGCTATGTTGGTACCTTGAACTGGTTGAAGGGTCTATGTGGCCTCTAATTCCTGTAAAGTTGGCATGGTAAACCTTTCATAGTAAGCCTTCAACTCCAAGCCATATAACGTTGAAGTTTAAACTCATGTGTGGTTGAAAGGCGCAAAGGATCCGTCTAGTAATCCTTTAGAACCTGTGGAATAGCCCTCATTCCTTCATTCGGTACTGACAACCGACAACAACCGCCAAACCCAAACCCTCAACCCTACCAACACTAGGCCCTGAAGCCTCCTAGGCCTCAGGCGCAGCCCCCACCTAACCCTAGACTCTCCCGACCCTAAGCCTCTGAGCCCTGCTAGCCCCAAACCCTGCCAACCCTAAACCCTAGACCCTTCTACCTAAGCCCTCAAGGTAGGCAAAATAATGGCCCAGCACCACCAAAATCAGTCCTAGAGGCCATTCTTCGACATACTTTCGGGGTGCAGGTAACCCTAATCCTTCAACATGAGGTACGTGAACCTGACATTTTGGAATGCCCAAAGTTTGGACAACAACCCCAGTCCCATGGTGGTTGTTCTAGCCCTAGGGATCCAAATAGCCAATGTAGGCAATAGTTACAGACTTTGGGAGCCAATGTAGGTATTACTTGTATACTGGCATCCCTAGGGTAAAGATCCTGGTAAGGAAAGGGTCCCTAATGTCCTTGCTGACATTTCCCTTTGCAGGGTTTGGGGTGTAGGGGGTTGTTTCAAAGGTCTTTGTAAAAACGAAGGTGACCGCTTTCTCAGCATGGGTCGAAACCTGAAAAGGTGAGCTACTGTAAGGATTGTAAGCTTCCTTAGCTACATTTTCAAATGTCTAGTGGTGGTGTCTTCCCCTCGTCCATGGGTCTTGGGGTAGGGATACACGTGTTCCAGCACTGTTCCAGCTTTCTGGCTTCCATTTCCAGCCCAAAACCTTGAACCTCCACATCGCAGGCCTGCTTTGGATTGAACTTTTCCCGGCTTGCTGTTCACGTCGTAAGTACAGTTGGGTTCGTTCTATGGATGGCTTGTCACTGTGCGTACATGGAGGGAGTCTCCTGAGTTGCTGCAAAGCCCTGCAAACCCCCAAAACTTAATCCAATACCTTTTTAGGTCTAGGGTGGTGGCCAAAATATGGAACCCCCGAGGTATAGTTGCCATGATATGGTTAGTGCACAGATCATTCCTGCGCAACATCCTTACCCGGGTGGACTGCAGATTTCTGAAAACCACCTATGGCTTCCCCAACAAAGAGCCACACATTCAAGCTCGAACTATGCCCAATTTTCGAGTTTCTCTCCGCCCACATTCCATTGACCTTCAGCCAAAAACCACCGAAAATTCCATATGGGCCCCCTAACCCAAAACAAATTTGTACGTTGGCACCTGAATGCCACATATTGGGGCTCGTGCACGCCGACGGTTTTGCCCTCAAAAAGGGAGAGAGTATAGGAGACTATTTTAGGGTTTATTAGGGGGGTACTAGGAGTTTAGATTATAGCTCGTCTACTTGCTCAACACCAGCACTAAAAGTACTACTAGCCAAATCCAAGGTACCTATTTATTGGAGACTTGTGTCCTGTAAGCCCTAAACCCTTCAGGCAAGTACTACTACCCAAATTTCAAGTATTTAGTCATGGGATACCGGGGTCCTCAGCCCCAAGCCCTTGGGGTCTATCGACAGTGAAGTTTGATGGCAGGAGTTTCTCTTCGGTCTCGCGCTGGGGTGACCTGGCTGGAAGTTCGAGTCGACGGAAAGCCCTAGGGTTCAGGGTTTAGGGGTTCAAGAATAACCCTGGGGCTCTAACCCTTTAAAAAATACCTACATTGGGCCCCAAACCCTATAAATAGTACCTACATGGAGCCTTAGGGGAAGGGAATTTAGGGTTTAGGGGATTCGGATTCGGGGGTCAAGGATGAAGGGTTCTTACCCTACCCCAAGCCAACGTGCAAGCCCAAGGAGCCTGCCTCTTCAAAGGACGGTAGTCTTCCTATCGCCCTTTCTTGCGGCTACATGTCCACTTGGGGCGGAGTGTACTCAACCTCAAAGAGGCCTCCATGTTGCTCGTCACGGGGTTTAGGGTTTAGGGGTTAAGAGATAGGGCATCCTTTGCTGGTGTCTGTTAGTCTGAGAGGTTCACGGAAGTCCTGATGGCAAAACATCATCCCATATCCACCAATACGCTGCAGGCTTTATCCAAAACTCCACACGTCCTCATCGGGCGTTTTAAGGTTTGGACTGCCTTTATCTTTGGGATTGTTTAGGGAAGTTCTTACGAACGGATACCCAACAGCGCAACTTGTCAGTCATTCGACAACCTGTGTATGCCATCCATCCAAGGGGATCCAGAAGTTTAGCAAACTACGTAAACGCTAATCCCCAACCTTTCTACACTTCCACATGTTCTTTGCTACATTTCCTGTGAAACAACAAGGCAGGAACCACAACCCCTGGAAGCTATTTGCTCCCCATGAGTTGCCTGACAGACCTGCACTTTGCAAAGCTCCTTGTCCCTGAAATCCCTAAGAATTGTTTAATCTCGACAAACAAATTTGGATTGCTCAGGAGTTCGAATGCGCGTTAAGCCGCCAGGACCCCGAAGCCTCAACCTGCAATCCCATCCTAACTGACCCGTTCCATCAGATCTCACATATCATTGTCAGCCTTGTCACAGCTATTCTTTCCGCATTACGCACCACACCTTCAAGCCTTCCTGAAGCATCCCTGCGTGGGGTTGTAAAAATTATGATGATGTCTTTGGGGTGCTCTGTCAAGTAGGGGCCAGATCGCACTACGGGCCCGAAAAGGAGCCATGATAATGTTGACAACCCAATTCCCTCCTTGCATCACACACCCCCCCCCGGTCTCTAAGGGTACTTCATTTTGGAGTGACCCATGGCAGGCACCAACTTTATCTACCCATATTATAGAGGCATCAAATTATCTGACTGATTCTTCCAGACTGTTACCAAGCTATTGGTAGTTATTTAAGCTTCTACATTCTCGTATACGTACATAAGCTCTATATACACCCGGTTTCCATGTCGTGTTCCTTTTTCCCGCTTGATATGTAATCGCTACAAACCATACATTATTGGGGGTGATCTCCTTGAAGCCCTGTATAAACCTTACAAATATCCTACATCAACCATAGATAAACCCTAAAAAGCCCACATATGCCCTCCCTAAACCCTAAACCCTATAGATTGTCCCATGATTCAGGCTGGGCCTCGGCGTTGTGATGAGTCTCGCCGCCAAACGGCGGCTGAAGTGAATTTGACCAGAAAGTGTTTGAACAAAAAATCATCTGCTTTCCCGCCTTGACTGAGAGGTCCAGTGTGATTATAGTTTACAGTTTGTAACCTACAGATCTTTGTTTTTTAGGTTTTAGGATTTAGGATCTGGGGTTCAGGGTGGAGGTCCGGAGGTCCAGGGAAATTCTAACCTACTGAGTTACTGTAGTTCTAACCCAACTCAAACCCATCAGGGCACTTAGGTGGCTTGTAAGTGGGTTATGACTACCGGTAATAGGAAGCTTCTAACTACCGGGACCTGCAAGTGGGGATTAGCATGTACCAGGGAGTGCTTGGAAAGTTATTTCTTTTGCCTGCTCTACCTACCTTAAGCAATAATTTCTTCTGAGGCTTTTAAAAGTGTGCTTTGTACGAATTCCAGGGCTAAAGTTGAACATGTCGTATGTCGGTTTGCCTAAGTTTGTTTGGCTTTTACAGGTTAAGTTAGTAGAGGTAATCTTGTGCGGGTATGGATTCTTACATTTCGGCGTCTCACTATGTGGCCCTCAATTTGGAACTCAGCAGCCGAAGAGGTATCCCAAGAATGCAAACCACAACTTGTAAAACATCGAGGTTCCACATGGCAAGCACAAGAGTTCTCCCGAGAGCAATATGTACAAGACAGTATTCCGCTCCACTCGCAGGCAAGGTTCATGTTTAGGCATTTAGGGAAACTTTGAATTCGGGCGCATAAGAAACCCTAACGGCAAAACCCAAAACTCCTAGGGCTTGGGGCTCAGGGCTTGGGGGAGGGATGCTGGAATCATGTAGTTTCGTGTCTGAGGATGGCCCAACAGTCAACAGCCCAGGAATAAAAAGGTTTCGAATGACTAGGTTGTGATTGATCTGTGACAGTTAAGAGGTTGCCAATTTACGGGTTTAGGTTTGGCAAAGTCCTCCTTGAAGATACAGCAGAAGCCCCTATATAATCCCCATATAAACCATATAATCCTAATGCAACCCTATATCATCCGGAGATAATCCTCATGCAGTCCTATATAGTCCTTTTGCAACCTACAAAATCCTTCTGTAACTCTGTATCATCTCAAAACCCTAAACTCCAAACCCTAAAGAGTCGTAACATGATACGACTATGACTTCTCATACTGTTTTCTTTATCACTGATATATTATTATTTTTGTTATTACTCAAAAGAACAATAATATGAACCAAGGCCTGACCTACCAGCTCCATCAAAGTATGCAGAAGATGGGCCAGCTGATGGACAGCGTTCAGGGTTTAGGGTTGGGATTCGTGATTAGGGTTTAAGGGTTAATGTTGAGGGATTAAGGCTTAGTGTTTAGGGTTTAGGTGTTAAAGTTTAGGGTTTAGGTTTTAAGGCCTAGGGTTTAGGTAGGTTTTAAGGCTTAGGGTTTAAAGTTTAGGTTGAATTAGGGGTAGGGTTTAGGGTGACGGGTGGTGCGGCTTTAGCCAGGGAATGAAAGCCTAAGGGACCCCACACATACGGGCCTCATATTGGGAGACCAAAGGGGACCTTACCCTCAGTCTCATTCTGGTTCCCCTTATACGGGACCCTGCCAAGAATTCTTTCAATTAAGGCTTGCAGGGCTCAGGCGTGAGATGTGATAGTATCTTCTGTTACCTCTTAGTCAAGCTGTAGAACACGGTGTGTAGCAAGTCTGTTAGGACTAAACCCTAGACCCTGTATACACCTTATACGGAGAACACAGATCTCCAGGATCTGGATTTCATGTCTTCGGGGTGTATAAGGTGTATAGCTGTATGTAGGGTATATCGGAGCATACTGGGCTATGTAGTACATTGATTTCAAGTGCAGCTTCAATCCAATCCGCATCTGCTTCTGTTTTTGTGAGAAAGGTTGAGTGCCTTGGACTCTGCTCATATCAACTGTGCATTTTTGAAGTAGGTCATCGCACTCCACCAAACTGACAGGTGCAGCCTTACAAAAACTATTGTCCTTCCAAGCAGAGGCTATGTGGGGATCCCCTGGACCCTCCCTCCGTGAGGGCACTTGGTTGTTGGGCCCCGAGGGGTGCGGTTTGCCGGGATGTAAGTCAAGTTGCGTGTGCAAGCTTACATAGGCCTGAACACAAAACCCTGAACTGAGGACAGGACTCGGTATTTTGAGTTTGGGGATGCTCGTTTTTTTTTCTGGGTTGCTTCTGCGTATGAAGTAGAGTTGGAGTTGGAGTGGCTTAAGCGTAGGCCTTGTAGCAGGCATCAACGGTACTTCTTTTGTGAATGCCTTCCACGGGCTCAAACGGATACATGTTTTGCTTTAGGCTTTTTGGGGCTTGTTATACCTGCAGGCTCAGCGGGCTTGGTAAGTAGGTTTGACATGTGGCTGTAGGTGCCCTAATCGGAGTCTTCTTAAAACCGCATTCATAGCCTGCTTGTGGCTCCTCAAGCTTTCCAGTAACCCAGACCCCTGAGCAATAAACACCTTCCCATTTATAGGGTTTTAGAGGGATCCTAATATTTAGGCCCTTCAAAGGAGGGGTTTATCAATCATGGGTTTACATTAGGAATTGGAGAAACTGCTTCGGGATTGGCATCCCTGAGTCAGGATTGTTGGCGTAGGACTCAGGTTGAGGCTTTAAGGTTCTAACGTTCAGGTGGTTATGCCCCTACCGGCCGTGCCGAGAGTCTCCTGCGCATTTCAGCTCTTCTGGGCAGCTTTTTTAAGAAGTCGTAAACAACCTAGCAGACCTCCAAAAGGAACTTATTACACATGAGCCCTAGGGGAGTCCCTCATCCCTTAATCAGGTGACGCCTAGACTTCCACCTCAGGGCCCAAGCCTGAAATTGTAGGCAGTGTCAACATTCTGGGCGATCTTTTGCGAGCCTCACATCATGGGCTGTATTATATTTGAAGCCCAACAAGGGGGCATCTGGACCACGCACCAAACCTCCCGGAAAGCCCGTCCGAGACTACTCGTCCTTGGATGTCCCCTCTCCGTAGCTGCCAACGAGGCATCCTTCCCCGTTGTCTTCGAGAACCCGACCTCTGAAATCATCAGGTCCTCAGTCGTGCATTCCCCAAGAAGGGCCGCGCTAGGAGAAGCACGGTCGACAGGTTCGATTTTTTCCGTTTCCCTTGCAACCGCAGCAACTGCTAGTTGTTTGATTGCGGCTGCTGCCCTGGCTTTGTCATGGCAAGCCCTGAAACCCTAAACTTCAAGCCCTCAGCCCTCAAACTTACAGACCCTCATTTTCAAACCCTAGAAACCCAAGACCTCAAACCGCGAACCGCTGAAGACAAAATCCTAAAATGAAGGAGAACCCTCGGTCGTTTGCAAGCCTGCTGGCTCTGACTACCCAGACGCCAGGGACCTGGTGCTTGCTCTCACATGTTGAGGGTCTAAGGTTTCGGGTCCAGGGCTTAGGGTTTGGGTTTGGGGTGTAGGTTCTAGTTGGGGAGAGATGAGGGGCGATCTGTATGGGAGTACTAGAGGAATGTCCTGCCTTGGGGTAGGGCACTTTACAAGAAGACGAGGGTTTTGCTTGATTCAGCCTTTAGTGGATATTTCTCAAGATAAACTGTGTAATTTGTTCTAGGATAGCTTCCTATACTCCTCTTGTTACTCACGCTAGGACGATTAAACTCTGAACTTTAAAGGCAGGTGTCCCCAACGTGTCGATGCAGAAGGTTACATTTTTTGATTTGGATCAGCTAGAGTGGGAGGGCGTTTTGTACATACTTTTTAATCTTCCGAGTGGACTTTTTACAAGCTGGTAGTTTTCACAGGAGCAGTTGTCGATATTTGCCTTATTAAGAGGCCCTGAACAGTGGACATCGCTCAGTAAAGTCCCTGATTCAATGGACCTCCAAGTAGGGTTCAGGGTTTAGGTTTAGGGCTTATGGTCTAGAACAGCTTTCAAATTGATATGGTAGTTTCCATGAATAGGGGACTTCAATATTCTCCCCAAAAGGGTGTCAATCCTTCTTGTTTATGGGGGCCCCCAGAAGATGTCTCTCAATTTTTTGGAGGCTTCGCAATAGTTTCGGTTTGTGGTAGATTTGGCTTTGAAGTTGCAGGTCTTGATCCACAACCTGCGCAGGGGGTACGCTTTTGGGGTGTCGGTGTTGGGGCTTTTTGCGGGTTCAGAGGTTCAGTGCTTTTGGGATGTACGGTAGACTCAGAGGCTCTAATCACCCTATGATGGGCCACTTGGCATTTTAGCATAGGTTTCTTGCGGGCTGCGGAATATACTGGGACACACACGAAAGGATTATATCTGCATCATAGGCTTTAACCAGACCCAAACCTTAAACCCCTTTTCATGAACTTAGGCTCCCGGATTTAAGCTTCAAATTTCATGGGTGTAGTGGTTGGCCTTGAGGGATTTAGATGGTTTTCGGATTGATTCGGGTCATGGTCTTCCGAGTCCACCGCAGTTGGCAGCGCGTCCCCGCACTCCTGATCGGCTGTATAGGGGCCCCTTCAGCGGGTCTCTATATGTTTATGTGGGGATTACATAGCGTCACATGGTGATTTATGAGCTGTAGTCTAAGCCTCCGTGTCCCCGATATAATCCCCCATACCCCTTCGCCCGTTTAAGGAGTTTAGACTCTAGACTCAAACTTTTAAACGGTTTTTGGACACTTAAAGGAGGGCGTAAGCATCCAAGGCCAAGGAACGTTTCATGCCTCGCGTTGCCTAAGATTCCAGGTATTCTATACTTGTATATATTTGCTCACACCCGCACTACAATAAGTAGCACGCAGATTCCAATCCCAAACATGCAATTCTTGGGTGCCTGGGCTCATAGCGGCTGTGACACAACGAAAGGCCTCCTCGTAGCACAGATCAAAGCAGCAATAGCCAAACCCTAAGCCCTAAAGGTGTATGCACCGGCAGACATAAGTGGTCAGCATCACTTCCAAACCGGCTTATTTGCGGGCCTTTGTGTTCTACCCGAACACCCAGACATGTTCCGAAACCCAGAAATATTGCCGAGCTTCAAGCCTATACTGTGAGCTGTATAAAATGAGCTCCCCTAGGTCCCCTAACATGGTGATACTTGGCTTGGATGTTAGAAGTACTAGGTATATTACAGTTATATACTTACCCTGAAGTCGGGTTACCAACCTGGGGTCTCTCATGTACCTCAGATTACTTTAAGGGTCCAAGGACCCACATAACAGGGTTTAGGGCCCAAATACCATTAATCTTCTAGTATTTGGGCTCAACCTAGGGCCTGAAGAGCCATTATCTGAGTCCTTGGACCCTCAGAGTTAGTTCTGAAAGCGCTGAACCCTAGTCAAACTCTCACGTAGATGCCCTATGCCCCTTTAGCCAAAACCCCAACGCCTAAGCCTTGCCTTACACTCTCGTCTGGCAGAAGCCCAATTCCTTGCAGCCGAGCTCCAGGTTCGCGTTGCAACCGCAGGGCAGCGCACTTTCTTCATCATCGAAGGCTGGTGTTTGCTGGAAGCATGCTGTTGCTGGTCCAAAATCATACTACATAGATTTCTCCATGAGCTGTATGATTGCAAGGTTTGAGAATTTAGCACTCTAAGTTGAGGGCTTTGAACGTGCAAAGGCCAGAGGCTGCAACAACGGTACATTTTGAAGGGTTTCGGGTTTGTTATATAAACCTAGGGATCCAGGCATACAAACAATCGTACATTGCGCCCCCAACAAGTCTGTAAATGTTATCTACATTGGGCTGAAAAAACCCTGAGCCTAAAACCAGTACCTACATTGGGCTATTTGGATCCGAAGGGTTAAGGGCGCAAAGTTCATAGAGCCTGTGGGTTTGCGTTTGAGGGTCTGAGACGAGACCAGCCGTTAACCCTTTTAGTTTAGGGTTTAGGAGTTAAGGCGAAGCTGGAGTTAGGGTTTTTGTAGAGTTTGAAGTGTAGATCCCTAGATGTCTCAGCTAGTTAACGTCGAACCACATATGGGGCACATTTAAGCAGTCTTCGTAGGGATTCCATGTTAGTTTTGGGGAGGCTACGGGTCAGGATTTGGGGCTTGACAACTTGAGGGTTGGGGCTCAAGGTGTAGGACTTGTGGGGCTTATGGCATCAGGCTCCAAAGACCCAATGGGGTATTGGTCTAAATTCCCATAGTACGGGGTCCTATATTTGGGTTCCCATTATAATACGGGGCCCTATATAAATTTCCCCCATTTTGGGAACAGTAATTTAGGGAAACTACCATTAATGGCTCAGGAGTTCATGTCGCAACGGCAACTGTAGATTCGTCTTGCGGCGCGTACCTTCCCGTTGGGTCCTTGGACTGCGATGGCTTCAAGGCCTCCATGAAGCCCTTGTCCCTTGTTTATTTGCCAACTCGACACTCTGAACGGGCTTCAGGGTCTCAGGTTTAATGTGCCTAAACCGAAATCTTAAACCCCCAGGCAGCGGGCTCCTACAGCGGGGCCCTATGTTCACGGCCGAGGATGAGATTGGGATCATAAAGGGCAGCCCTTAGAGAGAGAGTGAGAGAGATTCCAAGACCCCTTATGGATTTAGGGTGTAGGTCTAGGGTCCAAGACCCCTTATGGAGACAAGCACTTGCAGTATGCACGCAGCGATAAGACCTGTATGATTTTGTGTAGGACGTGCCAGAGAACGGGTACAGCCTGACTTCACTAGAAGTATAGCCCCCTGTAGATTAGTATGACCCCTCCCATCCTGACGATTCATGCTCCTACTTTGCGCACCGTCATCCATAATCACTGGTTGTCCCTGGGGTGCGGTCATGGCTGCCTCGTAGGTACCGACCGTCAATAGACTTGAAAGGATGGAGTAGGTATTATGTGTAAACTCTACTCAGGTTGTAAGATGTTACGGTTGCAACAAGCAACGCGGGAACCTGTTCAAGCTCAGTCGACCTTATATGGATTCCTCAGGACGTTTGTAGTCTTCAGGGTCCTTGTATCCAATATTTACGTACCTGGATTTGTTTGAATTTTGGGCAAGTATGCCATTATTGGGCACTTCGACCCTGATGGGGAGTGATCAGGCTAATTTCTGGAATCTACATCCCCATGATTCTTTTGTAACCCCAAAGGTTTGAGTTTTAGGTTTCCTGGCAGGCTGCGTACCCAAACCCATACCCCAAATCGTATAAACCCCAAGCCCGCATCCCACGAAATGCCAAAGCCAAACCCCCTCAGGTCTCATCTCGACCCCCAAGCCCAAAACCTTAACCGGCGTTTGCAAAATCATGTCTCAAACCCTAAAACCGAATGCTTCAGATCTCATCCCGCCCTTTTGGACCAACAAACAGTCGCAAGGCCTTCGGAACTTTCACAGCTCGCCTCGATTCGGCAGGCAACCAGCCTACCTTTTTGGGGCTTTTGAAGAGAGATGCATAGGTATAATGACATGTACACCCTTGCGGATGAGCTAGCGCTTTATGGGGTCGGGCTTCTCACAATTCAGAGTCCCGGTTTTACAATATGTGTACGTACATGAGTAAGGTTTGCGACACTTCCGAGAAAATGGGATTACTTGCATTGTCAAGGGCTTAAGACAGCACTACCCTTCAAATCACTTGGCATGAGGAGCGTCGGATGCAGGCAAGTCAGTTTGACCGGTTCATTGTTTCGGGTTGAAGTAGGGATCTGTCAGATGACTTCAGGTAAATCTTGCTCATTGTGTAGAAGACGCCAATGACCATATTGAAGCCTCAATTCCCCGGGGGTTGGAGACTTTTTCAAAACAGGCAAACGGGGTTTCACGTCCAGGGACGTCAAGGAGGGCTTGCGATGGATTATGTTGCCCCCTGCACTTTGCATATTAAGGAGGGAGGAGCGGACACACCGGGTCATGAAGAAGCACCGTAGCATCTAGTTTGAGTTCTAGAGTTCCTCAAATGTCCAAGACCGGAAGAATCAGGTAGTGTGGGAGCATGAGCAGGTCCCAGATGTTACTAACAGCACGCTTGGCAGGTTGAACCTGTCCATGTAGATGATAAAGTGATTTGCAGCAGCATGTGCGTACTTGTACTCGGCTAGAACAGCAGGTCGAACCGGCTCAAGCATAGGCGTTGTTCAAAGCAATTCTCATCGACACCGCGCTCACAAGAGCACAGAGATATGGCTTCCGCATCGGAGGCTGAGGTGGTCATGGGTTACATCGAAATGTGCAACCTCGAGGCCTTACGCAGATTCACCCCCGGTTTTACGGCCCAGCCAAAATACTCCCGCTGGCATCAGCACTGGTGTCAAATGGAACTGATGATGATGCCAAGCTGGCAGTAATTGAGTGGCTGCTCAAGCGAGGTGCAGACCCGCAGCGCTGCCATCCTTCTGACAATGGGTGCGTGGCGGAGGTCCGCAAGAAACATGATAGGGAGAACACACTTCTGCAAATTCCCTACGCGGGACACTCTGCTATCTCATTTGCGTTTGCGCAGTTGCAGGCCATGCGCAAAGCAATCGGGGTAGATTGGTCCGTGAGAATCAGATATTTCGAGAAAGCTTTGGAGTTACTGGGGACGATCAAAGCGGTGAACGAAGAAAACGTGGCAGTGCCTCGTAGTCTCGTTGACATGTGGGAGTCTTTGCGCGAGATGACCTCCACCCACAACGTAGTCTTTGAAACTGCTGATGATGATGTGTCAGCTCATGAGCTTATCCTTCTTGCAGCTTCTCCAGTTCAAAAGGCGATGCTGGAGTCGGCCATGATGGAGGGATCCAGCAAGCGCATTGCTGTGAAGGACCGGGGAAGAAGATCGTTGCAGACTTTTGGAACCTCTATCAATCCCTGAACTTCAAAAACAGACATTGTACTGCCTATAGACCCTCCATCTATCCTCTATGTACCCTTAAACACGGACCATATACCCATATCTAAAAGTCATAAGGAGGGCCCTGGTATTTATGGACTCGAGGGCCTGTTTTGGGTGTCATTCACATGCTTGGATCCCCAGGGTATGGCGTGTGGGATCCTCGTAAGGTATGGGTAAGAAGTATTTAAAGCGTGCTTGGCCGGTCATGCTTGCTGAACCGCTTTGCTTGGAGATCTTGCGCCAGGATTCAGCAAGCTCTGGTGTGCGGCTGTTCTTGGACATGGTGTACTCCAGTTCCTCCCGCGATGAGCCGGACTACAAGAGCGCGCTTGTGGCCCTGGACTTGGCGCACCGCTGGCAGCTTGGCTACGCTGGGGAGAGATTTCTTTTTTTCTTTTTTTTGTGTAGTGGCTGTGATCCCTACAGAATATGGCAGGAGATCCGCTTAATTACTCAATCTGTGTGTTGGTCTGCGTGTTGTTGTGCTAGCTCAGGCAAGGCTAGGTCAAGCTGTTTCGTTTGTTGTGTTTGTGTTGTTTGGGTTTAGGGCTTAGGGTTCAGGGTTTAGGGCGCGTTTGTTAAAGTTGCTTTGCTCTTACCAACCGCGATGCTTGGTGGAGGAATGACACCCTGTTGCAGTCTTTTCGTAGCTTTCTTTCATCAATCCACATGTGTAGACCTAGCCGTGAGTGTATATGTATTTGCACACATCGTCCGTAGCCCCTTGTCATGGATGATGTTGCAGATGTGCTTGCTAGAGATGCAACCATACACGTCACAGGTTTGTGGTCTTTCAACTGGGGCTTTTGCAGGGGGATATGTATTGACATCGGGATCCTTATTTGGGAGCACGGGCCTGCAACAGCTTATGTGGGATACAGATGCAGAGACCACCAAACACCCCCAAACCAGAGCCTGACAAAGTCAACCTCAAGAATGAGGGTTAAAAGGTTTGGCGTTGCGGTTTCAGGGCTAGGATTCACGGTTTCGTCTTGAATCGTTAGGTTCATCTGTACAGTTTCGTAGGGATTAGCTTTCAAAGCTCATACTGGAATACAGGCTCCTACTTTAGGACACGAATGACGCATATTGAGCAAAGTTCTCGCAATGCCCCTTCGGAGATTTCAAGAACCCCGAAACTAAGTTTGAAAGGTGGCGTCCGCATAAGAGGCAATTCTTCCAGAATGGGCTTGGAACAGAAGTCTTGTGAAGAAGTAGTTCATTGTTCCGTACCTTCCCAAACCCCCAGCTTTATGCCAAAACACTCAGCCACAAACCAGACAGCCTAAACCTGATCTCCTCCTACCCTAAGGGCCCAGGTGTTCAAAATTACATGTTACCGCATGTTCTACAATAGTACATACTACCCAAACCCCAAGTACACAAGTATCGGGTATTTGGAGCCTAGATCCGAAACCATTGATATATGACCACAATGCCTACATAACCCTGTACGTCCCATATAACCCTTTTTGGGCTATTTGGAAACTGAGCTAAACTGAGGCAAGTGCTTGGCATGGTCCCAGTACTTGCAGGCATCCTGCGGGAGATGATAACAGTGGACAGCTCTGTGGCCTTTACTTACGTTGGGGCTCTAAATCTCTATGAAATAATACATACTTTGGACCTTAAACTCTTTAATGAAGAGTACATACATCTGGCCACAAAATCTGCAATAACACTTACATCGGGCCCTGAAAGCCCTAAAGTCTACAGTATAGACAGTGCTCCAATTGTGCTAGTTGTCTCCATGTATTTACATAGGATGTAATTTGGGCCCAGATGGGTTCCTATGTTGGTGAGTTTGGTGATTTGGAGCCTCATCAGGCTACCTATACAACCCCAATATAGCCCCAATATTACCCCAATACTACCCCAATATTAAGCTTATGAACAAGGTTTCATGGCCATTGCAGAAGCAGCCGTGCTCAAGGAGTTGGAGCCACTGCAGCAAGCTTGCGCAGCCTTTGGGGCCAAGAACGTGAAGATCCTGGTCAGCTTCGGGTTTATAGGGTGTGTAGGGTTTAGGTTTCTCAGTGTAAGGATTAGGGATTAGGGGAGACGTAGTAAGTCGTAGTAAGTGTGCGTATAATCTGTATAAGGGCATGCTGACCCCACACCCACACATCGTCATTATCAATCTACTTACCTACCCAAAGCGTCCATGTAGCTATATCGTATAGACTTGGGAATCGAAGGAGCTATATTTATATGAGAGCCACTCTGGGCCCTAAGTATACACTACATTTGGGGTACGTAACATTGCATTGCGACCACTTGGAGACATTAACAATTTGCTAGAAACTTCTTGTCGTGGTTTCGGCACTACACGTGGTTTAGGGTTTTGGGTTTCCGGCTTGGGGTTTAGTGTTTAGGATTTGGGGTTTACTAAACCTCTAATCTTATAATAGGGGCTTAAATATATGCCAATTCCACATTGTACACCCTCAGCCCACACGGTACCTGGCAGTTCAGGATCAAGGGTTTCAGGGTTTAGGGTAGGAGGGCGGTCCATTACCAAGACTAGCGTGACTAGCGTCACCTTGAGGCATGCTTTGTGGGGCTTCATGTTTTGTTGGGAGGAGGTGTGCCTGGAAAGTTCTCCTCGTGATCCCCAAGGCTGTGAAGGAAAAGCAATCCTACAGCAGCGGGTACGGAGGTCACCTTTAAACACCAAATAATCCCTTAACGGCCTCTTCTGCCTCCCCTGTCGTCGTCTAGGGCTTAGATGGATAATCTCTGAAAGCGCGGGCTGCCTTGGCCCAGGATTAAAGCCATGCTGAAGAAGGGCCCCGTTCCTGCGCCAGTTCGCAAGCTGCTAGGGACCTCCGATGCCACCGAAGCGGACGCTCGGTTCAGGGTTACAACCGTTTGATTAAGGAATATTCCTTCAACCATTCTAGGGCTCCTGGTAGGATTTAGGGCCCTAAACCCTAAACCCTAAACCCAAATTATTCTATGTTCAAGAGGTATTGGGCTCCCTGGCCCAGGAGCTCTGGCTTCCACATAATTACGTACCGAGTTTATGTTCGGTTCGATGGTGTTTTAGTTGTAAACCTGGGGGTGCTTCGTTCAAGTACTTTCCGGTGCAACAAGCAGCAACCTTGCGCCATAGTAGTGAAGGTTCCCAGTGCTTGACTGTGATTCTGTTTGCTGCTTCTTGTAGAAATCTCAGCAAGTATTAGCCTACAACAGTCCTTACTCTACCTATGCTATCTGCGTAACAGCATAACCATGTTGATTGTGATCCTAAACGCTAAACCCGTAAACACCCAAAACACGAATCACACTTCTGTGAATTTCCTGCATAACTTCGGAACCTCTATGGACAAAACAGGGCAATTGCATGTGAGACCTTGGGATTTTTTGACCCTATGCTTTAGCCGTCCATTGAACTGCCATTCCCAGAGTTGCCATGTCTAAGTTTGTATCAGAATCCCTTGTCATCCTTCTGCTGCAGCTGGTTTGGGGCTTAGCAGCCTGCTTCCAAACGCCTAGAATAAGTTTGACGGCACAATACGTTTGCGCAAGCACGGCAGCTACCCAGCCTCAGCCGAAACCCCACCTGACCTACCTGGACTCGGGCTCGATGGACGGGTTTAGGATTTAGGGTACCTTTTTCAAGGGTGTGCCTCCGTCTTCATGGTATGCATGACTGAATTGTAGTTATTGTACTTTCCAGATTAAGATACCCTTCAAGCGGGTGGATCCATGGCGTGGTGCTAGGGGTCCTTGTGAATTTTGGGGATATGAGGGAGTGTTGGGGAGCATTCGTACTTTTCATAATCATCCACCCTGTTTTTGGACAACCCTTGTTACTCAGGAAGAGGGGCAGAAGAAGAAAAAGCGGCGGACCTTCCAAGCGCCTTAACCGGCTGGATAGTGGGAGCCTAAGTGCGCTGAAAAAAGGTTTTGGGTTGAGGCTTAGGCTTTAGAGCTTAGGCTTTAGAGTTTAGGGGTTGGGGCACACGGGCAAACGGACAATTCCAGGTTGGTAGTCCCTGAGGGTCCAAGGACCCAAATAACAGGATTTTAGGGCCCAAATACCATTAACAATATAGCATTTGGGCCCTAAAACCCTATTGTTTGGGTCCTTGGACCCTTACTGAGTTAGCAGGTGGGTACCCTTCTAGGGGCCCATGAAGACCTGACATGCCCCCGTCGCCGTTATGATTCCCCTACTGCCTTCTTTGCATGAGCCGCATATGTAAATAGAGAAAGTATACGAATTTCATTAGTAGATATACACATTCATGTGTATATATATATATACATTATATATGAAGAGCCCACCCAGAAATACCTGCCTGAACCTTTCAGCTGCGAACGGAGTCTAGTATTCGCTCATCTAACTTCAATTTTTCAGGGATGCGGGCTGCAATCTTTGGGAAGCAGTTGGCCCTGAAGAGTGCATTTTGTCAGTGTGGGTCTATGTGAGCATGTTGGATTCTTTTCCAGTGTGGGAATCTCAGGAAATTACAGGTGCCATGTTGTTCTTCCTCGCGACATGCTCTGAGGGTGCTGTGCTGCAGCTCCATAAACGTTTGATGGTTTGTGTTGGAGTCTCCAGATGTTCGGCAAGTAGGATGCGGCGGAATAGGTCTTGAGCTTGCCTTCGTCGTGGCCAGCTTTTCTGTAACGAAGCATCGGGGTTACATAATCCACGTCACGTAGCATACTATTGACAATGATGCTGCGTTCTGACTTAGCCTTCTCACACGTGCTCGTGTACATGTTACGTCTCGTAATCAATAAGAGAGGGGGCAGGTCCACCATATGTGTACAGCAACTCCAAATGCCCATTGTTTCGTTTTGGAGGCCCGAAAAAGGCTGAAAGGAATGAAGGGAATGCCCTGTACCTGGTTGCCATGTCTCTATTTCAACTGTTTTTTACCTTTGCGAACAAAGTGGTCTCTGGCAAAAAAGGCATAGCGCTCAGAGAGGTGAACATATCCCACAGCAGCTCACGCCAATCTTAAACCTACCACATGTTAGGTCTTAGGGTCTTTTGGAGCGACGTGTACCCCCAGGATCCTCGCATGTAGACAGATACTCTCACATGCTTGATTGAAGCAATGTTTCGCGATACCTGCATATGTTTGACTTGAAGGTTCTGATTTAGCAACTTGTTGACGCTCGTTGGTCGGGAAGATGTGTCAGGATCCTATCCCGTTTATGATATTTGGCGGTGGCAGTGTGGTAGAGTGCCGTAAATTACAGCGTACGTACTCCCAGTGCCCATATCATGGTTCCATTCTATGTTCAACTTGATTCTGCATGATCCGGGTAGTATCGCAATATCCCTAATCCCTATGACCCATATAAGGTTGCACGTAACCCTCCCTCCCTCCCTCCCTCCC
>CAJNIZ010031735.1:31337-45407 GCA_905231905.1 Symbiodinium pilosum | reverse complement strand
TCTCTCTCTCTCTCTATCTTTCTCTATCTTATATATTCTTCATGTGCCCTCATATCCCCCAGCCTATAACCCCTATGTAGCCCTATATCGATTCATTACTTTCAGAGCCAGGGGCTCCGATAGTGGGGTTTTGTAGGGATACTAAGTCAATACATTGGGATCAAGAGGGGGCATCGGCTTCTTATAGAATATGGGGTTTAAAGATATCATTCCATCAAGGGAGGATCAAATGGAAAGCTGAGTGAAACATTAAACAGGCACTTAGATCTTTTGGCTGTTGATGTTGTTTCTGGTTCCCAGCCTTTCCGACAAATTGAGTTTTTTCTGCAGTAAACTAGGCGCTAGCAAAGGTAGATTAGGCATGTGGTTCAGCTCATGATTTGTGTTCGTTTCCGTGCGATACACTCAGCCGTCTCAGATCAGAACTCCGAGGTGTAATGATTCTTGTTGCATGAATTTGGAGCCCTCACAAGTTTCCCAAGGAGGCATAGTAGGGGCGCATACTGTCACAGTTTTCGCTTAGTTGTCAAGTACGTTGTTTCCGCATAGTCTTGTACCCATCCCGTGAAAGTTCAGTTCACTTTGTTGGATCAAAGTCGCCAGAATTGGCCGTGATGATTTTCATCTTGAGGCTGCTACACGGGAATAAGATATACAGATAGACGATATAAGTGAAAACCCTATTGCGGCAAAGTAGCAGGCTCCGCGAAGGTTCCTCAGGGCGAGCATCTGCGCTGCTTCCCGAATGGCATCAGCATGTGACGGGGATGTGATCGTGGGATACATCAGGATGAACAATATCCAAGCGCTGCGCAGATTCACTCCAAAGAACTTTGATTGGAACCAAGGTCATGGCGAAACGAGGACGCTCCTTTTGATTTTGGCCATGCTTTCGGCTGGAGCTGACACTTATGAGCGAAGGTTGAGAGTCATAGAGTGGATGCTAAAGGCCGGTGCGGACCCTCAGCGGCGCAACTCGCAAACCGCAACACCGTGGCAAATATGGAAGACGCATGACAAGGAAAACACAATGGTCACTGTTTCTACAGCTGGACGCTCTCCAATTTCCTTTGCATTTGCGTGCGTTGAGGCCATGCGCCAAGCAGCAAGTGTAGACTGGTCCGCGAGAATCAAATTCTTCGAAGGCGCCTTGGAGCTCATGGCAACCACCAAATCGAGGCCGGACGAGAACATACCGGTGCCACGCAGCGTTGTCGACACGTGGGAGGCTGTCCGGGAGATGACGTCCACACACAACGTGGTCTTCGAAGCAGCTGACGATGAGGTCTCGGCGCATGACCTTCTCCTTGTCGCGGCCTCTCCGGTTCTCAAAGCTATGTTAGATTCCACAATGCTGGAAGGATCCAGCAAGCGCATTTCGGTGAAGGATACCCCGAGCTCTGGGGTTCGTTTGTTCGTGGACATGCTGTATTCGAGTTCATCTCGCGATGATCCGGACTGCGAGGCTGCGCTCGTTGCCTTAGAGTTGGCGCACCGATGGAGCCTGGTTTGCTTTTGGGAAGGGTTTTGATTGTTGAAGGATGAAGGAGAGAGCACACGGCAAACCGTGAAAGCCATTCAGTCATTGAATGAAAGATGGGATGCCCACGCAACCCTTTTGTCATGGCTCTGTGTTTTATCCACCCATTCCGGACCCATGCTTGTACTGCAGAATGCCCCCGGACTAGAGATACCAACAATCCCAGAGGGTCAATACACCGATATAGGATAAACTTGAGCTTGGAAATACCTACATAAGGAACCCCTTGGGCCCCAAGTATGTGGGAGCTATACAAGCATCCCCCCTTTTAATCCCCTACATAATCCCTGTTGAAGAGTTTAGACTATAGATCATATGGGTTGGGTACTGCCCCACTTAAGAGTTGGATAATATATTAATGAGAACGATTAGGAGCCCTTAACATGACCTGTATTATAGACTGTTGATGGGTGGGGGCAGGACCCAACATAGACCCTGAATATTATAGTCCTTCTTAGAGGGAACCCCAAAATTGTACCCCCTAATTCTGGGAAACCCTAAACCCTAAAACCTAAACCCTAAACCCGGAACCATTTACTTTATAGGGCTTCCGAAGATCCATCGAGGCAAGTGCTCGGTCTGGTTTCAGTCATCGCGGGGATGCTTCAAGAGATGCTTACGGAGAGCAGCTCCACGCTCCTTCTTTAGGGTTGAGGGTTTAGGGTTGACAGTTTTCAAGGGTTTCAGGCTTGTACCCCTGGGTTGTACTCCTGGGTTCTGGGAATTCTTAGGTCTAGGGGACTACATTGGCCCATATAAGGGCTATATTGGGGCTATATTTGGAAAACCTCTTAGGGGTACGACCTTACGGGTACAACCCAGGAGCCCTTCAGGTGTAGGGTTTAGAGTAGGAGTTTGTTACCCTAAGGGTGCAAGTAGGTGTTATTAACATATTCATCCCAGTCCCAAGTACCTAGTCATTGGGCACATGCACCTTTAGGGTTAGATATTGGAGCCACATGCTACTTTGCAAGCATCTCCGCAAGCCTTTTCCACATGGCCCACATGGCCAATAACGAGGAACTTGGGATTTGGATGATATATTGGTAGTATAGTACGCAGGTTACGATCATGCGATACTTGGACCATTACAGCGACCCTAAACCCCTAAACCCTAAACCCATTGGGTAAGGTCGATTGAGTGTTGGTCGGAGGCTCAAGAAGCTTGTTGTGGCACTGCTCCTCAAACCCTACGTTGCTGAGCCCGGCGCGACTGCCCTGAAACTCCTCCAGCAACCGTTCAGCCCAAGACCGCCCAACAAGAGTGAGAGTTAGAGAAGTTGCTGACAAGTCCTAAAGGTCACAACCCCATCTTTGGGGCGGACACCTTTTTAAGCTTTCTCCTGCGAGCCCTAAGCAGCAAGGTTTTGTAGCCATTGCAGAAGCCGCAGTGCTTCGGGACTTAGACTGGCTACAGAGTTCCTGCGTGGCCTTTGGGGAGAAGAATGCCAAGAGTCTGGCCCTGTTTGTGCAGGGGTTTAAGATTGGGGGTTAACGAGTGGGGCAGCCGATTTTAGTTTTCAGATTAGCTTTTCGATTGCACCCTGAACCGAATCCAAGAAGGCGCCCTTTTTGTCAAAAGAGAGAATTGTTCAGCTAGACAGTAGGCAGGTCATGCAAGCATCAAAGCCAGAGCACCTACGGTTCTCTGGATCAGCTCCGCTCAAAGAATTGTCCCCATGCCCATGATGGACTGGAGGTCCACTGTAGTTGTAACCTCAAAGACGATTAAAGCATTGATAACCCAATTAAACGTCCCATGAAATGCAGTTACCCTGGATATACTAGGGTTATTAGTAGAAGTACAGTTGCGAAGAAGGTTTTATCAGTGCAGCTGACCTACAAGTAGGAAGTAGGGGCTTTCGTCTGGGGTTGTGTATGGGGCGTAGGTTGGGGTCTCAGGGGGTGGGCTTGCCCGACTGATGCGACAACATAAGGAGCCAACAAAAGCACTAAATCGTTGCCCAAAGCGTAAACCCTAACCCGGAAACATTCTCGATCCTAAGCTCCAAACCTTCAATGCAAAACCCCAAGCTTACTGCTCCCTTATTGAGGCCGTGCGTGTAGACTCCACTTAGACCTTACCCCTACCAAGTCTGCGCTTTTACATCCCGGAGCCGCTGTTGAGACTGAAGCTATGCGTTTTAAGGAATGCAGTAAGGACTTTCGGATACAGCACCTACCTAGTCGTGCAAGGATCCAAGACATGCTGAAGAAGGGCACCCTCCCCGTTCCCGTCCGCAAGCTTCTAGGGGCAGTACAGGCCCCGGATGCCACAGAGGCAGAAACTCGTCTAGTTTGATGGTTTCTAGGGTTTAGGGCTTAAGGTATCCCTGGGGCTCTATGTCTATAAGTAATATCTACATTGGGCCCCAAAGCCTATAGATAGTGCCTACCTATAGCCTTAGAGTATAGGCTTCCAGCAGGTTTTGGCTGTATGGTTCTGAATCAGTCAAACCTTCCCAAGCGCTGAGTGCACAACATCCTGCTCTGAGTGAAGTTTCACTCAAAGATGGAAACCCTAAACCCTAAACCCATTCAACGAACGCTACAACCTGTAGGGGTCCTAAGGCCCAATGCTTAAGCAGCTTTAGTACCTATTTTGGGCAAGTATTCCTAGACCTTCCTCCTACCCAATATTAGGGCCTAAATACCCACCATTAGGGACCATATATCCCCAATTAAGGGTACAAGGAAGGCCCTGGTTTGTTTCTCAGGTACCTGGGCCTTTCCTCAAAGGAGAGCGCACTGCAACTGGCCAAAAGGCGTCATTAACCAACTCCCCTGAATCTGGGTTGCTGTTAAGGAACTCAAATTAAGTTACTATATTGGGTATATATAGTAAATAATAGGGTTTCCCCAATATAGTAACTTAATTTAAGTTCCTAATCAGCAACCCAGGAATACTGCCGCCTAATGACAGATATCCCTCATGACGTGCAAAGGTAATTGTCTACGGGGATTTCCCTAGCTTCATCATAATACGGGCCTATAGTGGGGTTCCTGTTACAATGCGGGTCTCAATATAAGTTCCCCCACGTTTAAAGCCAAGTCCCATATGGGGGTAATTCAAGTTTGGGCTAGATAGAATATGGGGCATATAGGGATTATTATAATATACCCAAAGCAATATTCTATCTACTTAAGGGGGACTATATACAGGTCTGCGGTCTTCTCCTGAAAGTGGTACACACGGAATACCGATTAAACAGGGACCAGGTACCCGAAGGGCCCAAATACTATAATCTGAATGGTTTTTGGCGCCTGAAGCCCCTCACATTTGGGTACTTGGACCCTCTCCCTAAGGGTCTAAGGGCTCATGATATAAGGTTTGGGCCCAAAGACCATGCTACAAAAGGCTGTTGGGGTATTTTGAGCCTTAGGGTCTAGATAGGGAAAAGACACCACCGGCGAGGGGAAGGGTTGAAAATGCGAAGCTTCATTTTTCCTCAAGGTGCCATGCTGGTGGTCAAAAGAGGTATGCTTGGAGAGTCATGGTTAATCCCCTACCCCCAACATTAACCCAGTCTCCCAATATTTAATAGTCCCAATATATTTTAGTAATTTTAGTAACAATCCAGAATGGGGAGTATCTAATCTAGGGGGGGTGTTAAACATTAGGGGGAGGGGATTGGTAGGTTATATTGGGGGGTATGGTTATACACGGGTTGGAATAAATGTAAGAAAGTCTTCAAGACTTGCACAGCTCCTCCCCCACTGGCCACGTAATACGTAACATCATCCCCGAAGTCCTTACAGCGCAAGGTATGATCCCATTGTTGGCTACTTCGGGCTCTCTGAGGAAAATGGCAGGTCCCCGTAAGGCTTACCTTCACACAGAACAGTCCTTTTCCTACTAACTCAGGAAGAGGGACCCAAGGGCAAGCGGCGCCGCTTCCATGCACCGTGAGCAGTTGGCTGCTGAGCTCGGCAGCAACTGGGTAGAGTACAGCGGGCTCTGGTTGCCGCTTTTTTTTCGATTAGAACCATGGCAGCTCACAATGGTGAAAAGGAGCGACGGATCTCTGAGGGCCTGTCTCAATAACGGGCTTGGCATGTGCACTTTTGATTCGTTTCTACAACGCCACGGAAGAGGGCCAAGAAGCATAGTAGATGACCATCGCGCAACGATTGGAGTTCCTGAACCATGAATGTCCTACTCTTGTTGAAATAGGTCGTTAAGATGAAAGACAGAAGTCCAAAAATGAAATCACATCTAATGTAGTTAACCCCCATGCAGCCCTTGTGCTCGGGGTGGGATCCAAGCTGGGCTTTCACTGACTGCATGCAGTGCTAATTGTTGCAGGTTTCCCGGCAGACCGTTCAGGCTGGGGTGGCCTAGGTGATTTAACAGGGGCTACAGGAAGACTTGAGGGTTTACAGTCAATAGAAACTTTTTGTTTATAGCTTCCCCATGAAAAATTAGGTTGGGCTTCCCTTTCCTTATGGTAAGAATGCCACTGTTATTATGGGGTCCCGTTTAAGGGGTTGTAAGGGACGTACGAGTCCCATAGGGATACTCTGGGTTTTACGAGTTATGTGATATGGTCCACGTCTGCAATAATCAAGTACTTGGCTTGTGTATCCGTATTGTGTAGTGAGCTTCCATGATTGGGTGCTGGAAAGGGTATGGGCTCGGTGTAGAAATCGGGTTTCAGATTGGACTGTCGTTCGTTAAGCGTGGGGCTACGATTTTGGGCTCAGTGCAGGGTAGGGGATTAGGTTGCAGCACAGGGGTACGTGGGGTTTAGAGTTCAGGGTATGGTATCCTGCGGGGGGGTAGGATGTCAAATGGTAGCTTGAATTTTCAAGACCCCGCTCATTCATGCTAAGGGCTGCTGACAAGAAGCTACGCTTAGCGTGATGAGTACGCGCATGAAGGCTGACTTCTATTGGACTTAGACGCCAGGGTGGAGTTCATGGTCTAAGGGCTCAGGACTTGGGACTCGCGAATTCTGACAGTTTTACAGAAGACTTGAGCGGTGCCATGAGATCATGTATTGTGCTCTGGGAATCTCTGAGGTCCTTTCAAGGGTCTAGCATTGTCAGGACGCAAGTTGCAACCGTCGGACCCTTCAGCAACCTAATAATTACTCCCTAGCCCTTAACCCCGAAACTTTGAACTGCGAGTGGTGGACAGAAATTGTGGGCAGGAATGCCTTCCTCAACAGCCTTAGCCCAGAGGGTCCATGTAACTATATGGTACATACTTGAGGTCCAAAGAGGTTCCCACACAGCTACATTGGGGCTCAAGTATTTAATATACAGCTGCCAGCTTTCATATCAGAGCTTGCTTCATAGGTGCCCAACTATCCCTTATAGGTAAGGTTTACAGACTTAAGGGCCGAATGCATGTAGTATTCGTATGCTTTTGATCCCTGTGGATAGACGAGTCCCTGTGATTTCGTTCTTGCTTCACTGGGATGAATGAGGAACATTGGGGAGTAGTCCTCTTGCAGGCAGCAAGTGGGATGAAGGAGGAACATTGGGGAGTAGTCCTCTTGCAGGCAGCAAGTACGTTGCCGAATGAAGACTTAACGGCCCGTCAAAAGCGGGCTTTTTGGAGTTCCGTTTTGGCTTGGGGGAGGGCAGGTAGCCGCTTTCAGCCACCCATGCTGCTAAATGTTTGCGCCAGGCTACTTGAAGGAGATGCTAACCCAGGAGACAACAGCTGGCTTGGCAAAACACTCAGTGAAAAGGTGTGTTGAAGCAGAGGGGTCAGGGTAGGGTATGCTTGGGCATGTAAGTGTATGGCTTTGGTGGCTAAGCTCGGCAGAGCCCGGCATGCAGGTGCAAGTCTTTGGGGATTTTGGATTTTGGGAAAGGCTCATTAAGGCCTCCTCACTCCTGGGCTTACCCTAAATCCCTAAACTCCTAGTCCCCTGAGCCTAAACCCCCCAAACCCTTCAACCGGTTGATGAAGCAAAGCATGCACCACCTAGGGGCCCTCAGTCACAGCAGTTCCTAGGACTCAAAAGACCTAACGTGGTGGAAAATGTTGTCCACCGACAACAACATTCTTACGCTCCTAGTTTGTACTGCTCATTTGCGCTACTATTACTATGGTTCACAGTCGTGCCTTCCACTGTATTTTCCTGTTTTTTCGTCGACCACAAAATCGGATCCTCCCCCAGGTCTGGCTCTTATGCGCAGTTTTGGGAAGCATCAGGACGACCATTAATCACTTTTGAAGAGGATTGGTTCGTTGTGCGTTGTGTACTAGCACAAACGAAGCTCCTTGACGTCCGCTTGGGCCTGTTAGCACTAAACTAAAAAGCCCAATCCTAGCCCGGAGGCATCTAAGGCATGATCCTTAATCCTGCGCCCAAACTCACCTCAATAGAATTCCGAAACCCTAAACACAAGTCCGAAACAATCAGCTATGATGCCAAAGCCTATGCCCTCAATAACTGCCGCCGCAAGATACTCTTCAGAACTACACCGTAAGTCCTTGTTCCAAAGCAGGTATGTAGAATAATGAGCGCTTTTGGCTTGTAAGGGGTTTTGGGCCATATGCCCTGCTTGTTAGGTCCGGGTAGAGGTCTATCGGTGTGAGGTGCAGGGTCTAGTGGCTTCTGGCTTAGGTTCCCAACGCTGTAGACCCGAAACACTAAGGCTCAATCCTTGCTATGGACCTGGTCCCTGTGTACCCAGTATATACCAATGAGGGGCCATAGAATCCTTCTAAAAGGCTCAGGGCATAAAAGGAGATTGTAAGCGCCTGTACCCAAATCCTTCAACCCACAAAGCCCTCCTGCCTAAGTATCATGAAAAGATGTCGGAGTTTGTTTGAAAGACTGGTGCTGTAGTTGTAACAATAAGTCCCCACACAAAAGCCTCAGGCCCTGGTATCCCGGCTCCTTGTCATGAAGATGATCATTCATAGCAAGTGTATGGCTAACAATCGTCTTAGGCATATGAATGGTGGAAAGCCCGCAGCTATGAAGCTGAAGAAGGTTAATGCTTCGCAATAAACGGGGGTTGTGAAGCCTTTAAGCCCCATGATGCCTAATAATTTTATAGTTGTTCCAAAGCCCGCCTGAAGCCAGGCCTATGAACCTCTGTATAACCCCCATCACACACTTGTACAGGGAGCCCTACTGTGATACTAAATTCCTTATGAAGCTTCAGGCTGTGAACCCCAAACCCTATAGCGAACTCCTCAACCCACCACATCATCTATAGCCCTGAAGACCCTGAAATGACCCTAAACCCTAACCCCTTCTACCCCTGTATGTCTCCTATAGACCCTCTCTAAAAGCCCTACCTCCCCCAAAGGGACCCCATGGAGCCTCTAAGCTTTTAAACCCTAAACCTTAAACCCTATCCCAAAAGGGATTCCCCATGAAGCCTTAGGCCTTGGTATCTCAGCTCATGGTGGCGCTCCGCACCAGCACGGCGAAAGCCCAAGGATCGCTTCCGCCACGGGCCGCAGCACTGCCGGGGAGCTCAGTAAATGAGTTCGAGGGGAGGGGTCGCGGGGTGGGGGTAAGGGGTCTAGCTACCCCAGTAGTTTTTTTGGGGGGTCTTCTTATTAAAATTGAAAATTAGGAAAATGGGTATCCTTATTATGAATGGGTTGCTGGGGAACCTAGGACTTCTTAAGGTATGCAGGGCTATATATCATGTCCTTGTTGGCGTTCTTGCTGAAACTTTCACAGTGTCTAGCATAAGGCTCTTGGACACTCATAGTAAGACTCCAAACCTCAGGTTCCAAGGCACAACCCTTCCCGTACAAAGCCCCAAATAGTTCTCAGAGCCTTAGGGGTAAGGCCGAGGTTTCCCACCAGTGCCACAAGCACCGGCCTCTGCTTATTTTCTGGGCTTTACGTGTGGGCCTTACTTGGACATGTACAGTGTATGGAATGGATCAGGCTCAGGGAATTCGTGTATCGTAGGCCTCCACCTGTTTTCTGGATTTTATGTGTAGGATTTATGCGGGCTTTGCAGGGGTCTGTTCTGTATTTGAGCTGGACAAGTTTTCTGACCTTACCCGAAATGCCCCAAAACCCTATTCTAGTGAGTTAGGCTTACATTGAATCCTTTCTTGGCCAAGCCCAATAAACCCTAGGCCCTCGGCCATAACAGCAAAAATCAAACATCCTTTGTTGGGCCCAATGAAGTCCTCTTCGCGTCCCTGGCATTAGGTTAGCTTCAGCCGGCTTCCTCAGCGCTGGGGCCGAAGCTCATGCAGGCGGGCACCTCTCGCGGCTTTTTGGTTTAGGGTTCAGGGTTCAGGGTTTAGGTTTCAGGGCTTAGGTTTCAGGGATTGGGGTTTAGGGTTCAGGGTTTAGGACTTATGGGTTTACCAGAAGGCTCTTGGACCCTCATAATCATGAGATCCCAAACCCTAGCCCCCAAAGCACAAACCTTCCCCTGGAAAGCCCCAAATAGTCCTTGGAACATGAGGGTCGGGTGAAATCTGAATGGGTCTACATTAAGGATCCCTCATAAAGGGTTTATTGGGGGTGTGCTAGAATTGTTCCGTTTGTACGGAGCGCATTTTTTTGTTAGTGTAGGGCGTTAAAAGTTAAGCATCGTTTCAATCATAGAGAATCACATGGAGGAGAAAACTCAAAGTGAGATGGCTACCAGGGTGATCATATACGCACGGGCTCACAGGGATCAAGGCTGCGGGTCAACATTAGTGATCCTTTCATGGGGAGTATACGGGTTTGTAGGAATTGTAGGATTTAGGATCAACGTTGGGGATTGCTCGTTGTGTTTGAAGGTGTAAGTTTCGTCGTGAATTTTCCGAGGCTGACAGAGGAAGAGGAGGGTGTGGTTGGGTAGCTTATTAGGAGTTAAGGTGGGTTGAAGGGGTGGGCTTTGAGGTTTGACGTGTTGTCATGGAAGGGTTTGGGGGGGGCCTGTCGGTGCTAGGGTTTAGGTTACATAGGTTATGTATATGGGTAGGAGGGTCAGAGGTTTAGGATATAACGGGTTGGGGTTCAAGAGACCAGGGCTACAGGGCTTAGTTGAGCCTGTTGTCTTTAGGGCTTTGCGTTAGGGATTGAGGTGTGGGGGATATCGCGCCTTAGGTCGGATGCGGAGTTGTAGGATTTTGGTTAGCGGCATCGAGTTAGGTTCTTGGCTTTTAGGGCTCTAAGCCAGCTCTAAGCCAGGGTTTATGAGATTCGGATTTAGGGTATAGAGTTTTGGTATATGGTGTTGACTAGCAGGATTCGGCACGCACAGTATCCGTAACCATCTGCGTGACCAGCCATCAACCCATCCGGTACATAAACAGCTGGAAACAGGACACCCCCAGACCACGGGGACACCATCACCTGCCCTAAATCCTGCGTGTAACCTATAAAGTTCCCTGCCTAAGATTGGTGGTGCTGGCTTTTTGCCACTTTTGAAACAAGCTAAGCTGGTATACGGCAATGAGGTCCGGCTTCGTACCCCCCAACAAAGCCTTTGCTGCTGCCTCTCAAAGACTCCCTCGTTGAATCCTGTTCTGCTCAGCATGGTTTAGGGCTTTGCGAGTTAAGGCCTGTTTTAGACTTTCACCCTTTCCAGGCCAGTCGGTCCGAAAACCATTACCCGCAGCCTAGAAGCCCAGCTATCCATAGAAGGGTTCCCAGTTAAAAAGGGGGTATCGTTTCTATGAATAGGGACTGAGGAACAGTGCCCCCCAAAGGCGTCATGGGATACCTGCGCTTTTCAAAGCAGCATCCGTGCTACATCCAACGAATTTGACAGCCAATTCTGAGTTGAAAGCAAAACCTAGACATCGAGGAACACAAATAATGCCTACATGGGGGGCTAATGTCTGTAGATACCACCTACATTTGGCTATTTGGTTCCCTAGCGATTCCTAGCTGAAATGGTGATAAGCCTTCGGCTTAACGCCATAACGGCGAAAATCCTTCTTATAGGACTCCCCAAATATTTAAACTAATTTTGGGACACCCCCAAACCCTAAACCCTAAATTGTAGTTTCCATTTTCTTTTCCATTATCCCTATATAACCCCTATATAACCCCTATATTACCCATAGGTTTGGTAGACCCGAGGTGTCCTGGGCAATTCTGGAGAAACTGGCAGCGCTTTCGCCGAGGTGGGCTTGCAAATTAAGACTTATCCCGCAGAGTCAAGTAGTCATACTGGATACTGCCCTCCACCTGGTAACAGTTGGATAGGAGTTCTACATTGAATAGCTAAAGCCCCTAATATTACTTCTGTTCTAGACTGTCGCCGATCTCCTTGTGGACGGCGAAATCATGAACACTAGCTTTTTGCTGACTCATGATGACTATCGTGAGTATCTTGGCAGCCTGACCAGACCACGAAGCCTAAGCCCCAAACCCCAAACTCAAACCCTAGACACGCAACTCTAAACCCTTACCAAAGCTCATCACAGAGCCCTCACCCTTCAAACTAAGGCAGAAGTGTCCTAGTTTGGCAAAAGGCCCACCAAACAAATCTGGGTCGTGTTGCAGATGGAGGAAATCATGCTCCACCTAGGACCCTCAAACTTGCTGTCATTTCTAGGACTTAAGGGGTTGAAGTTGGCAAAGGACCTCCTCCAGCAACACTGTGGCTGAAGAGGCAGAACCTAGAAAACCAGGGTTCCAGGGCTCGACAATACCGGGGTACAGCCACTGTCATACGTGACCCAGATAGTTACTATGGTGTCGTGGTGCTCAATATACACTTATATACAAGATACCTCAGCGCACTATTTGTTCTGAGAACTGCGGTGGATATAAAAAAATCCGCATGACCCGAAGTACCCTAAACCTGGGGAATTATGGTACTACAGTAAAGTAAGGTCACGCTGTATATAGCGTTGCCAGCAAAAGGCATATGCTCTCCAGCAGCAGTCTTGAGCTGCCCCTCGCGAGATTGCAAGTGGCGACCAGCAGATTCTTCTTCCAATCCCCATATAACTCAGGAGGACCTTTTAATTTGCAATAGTGGCTTTCAAGGATAATAAGGATTATATTAGGGGCCTCTTCTATTCCTATTACACCACTATTACAGGGTGGGGGGTCCTCCTAAGCTGTAGGAGCGTATCGGCCTGCTCTTAAAAAAAACATTTTGACAATTTTGTCTCTTAACCCTACACCCCAAACCCTAGACCTCCTTTCCTTCCGGCGGAAACCACCTGGAGCTCAAAACCCTGAACCCTAATCTAAAGCCCTTAGCCCCTAAACCCCTAAACCCTAAACTTCCTAAACCTTACATTCCCCTTGAGCAAATGCGGAAGTTCAAAAGGGTCCCTACGACGACTTCTGAGACGTCACTTTTGCATGCGGGAGGGTAATGAAACCCCGTGTAGTCTCTGCTACCCCCTCTATCGAACCCCCAATTTCACGGATATAATGCCTACATCATCCTCATACCATCCTTGAATCAGGATACCGAAGCCCTGACCTAAACCTTGAACCGTGATAGCTTTGGGCGACTGCTGTGGAGGTAGCGCTCCAGGTGCTCTCACTGCTTCTGCTCGCCTGCCTTGTTTCGACTGTTGATACTAAAAATCCTGCATGACCTTAATATACTATAGTCCCATTATTCCCAAGGTATAAGGTACTCAGGGTCATGCAGGATTTCTAGTATCCACCGGAGGGATTCCCAGTTTCTAGGTTTAGAGTTAGGGCCTACCTGTTACAGGGAATGAGGCAACATAGTGCCTGTATAATCCCTCTGCAATATATACTCATATTCCCGACCAACCCCCAATAAGATTACTTCTAGAATCATGAAAAGGAGGGTAGCTTTTGCTTCAGCACGCCGTCGATTTGGCAACTTAAATGTTGTATCTCTCCGGCTGATGTTGGTACAAGTGGTTGCTAGTTGTCAGAATTGGCTCATTGTGGGATATGCTCTCTGACATTTTGTACACCAGAGGCCAACTGTCGTATAAGGTGGTAACGACTATACGTATCCCGACGAGGAACCAGATTATGCTTGCCTGCACCTTTTTGTTTGATCCAAACGCCTCCTTTCGGGAGGAGTTCTTCTCAGAATGTCTTCCTTGTTGCCCAGGAACCCAAAATTTAGTAGCTTCAATTTCCTACTTCCTCCCCCTTTCTCCGCAAAGCAAAAGGGAGACTTGAGGACCTTCATTCAGGCATTTTTTTGGTTTTGGTTGCCTGACATAGCCGTTTCCTATCATGATGAGAATCCCTAAAGAATCTTTAAGGTGGCACCCCATCTTCCTCTAATACTTCCTGCATGCCCTTATGGAACCCACATTTCTCCCATACTTCTGTATGCCCCGAGGGTCCCTAAGGCAGCCTCAATTCAAGCCTGAACACCACTCCCTAATCCTAGAGACTATATACACACACCCTGTTCATGGACATTAAGGGAATTACAGGAGAGTCATTGTTGGATATATCTTATGCTGAAACCCAACAAGTAATGCAAAAGCATGATTTTCAGTCGCAGAACCAGCGTTTCCATTCTAGGAAACCCACAGTTTCAAGCTAAATCCTAAAGCCTAAACCCTAAATCCTGAAGCCCAAATCCAATCCTAAACCTTAAATCCTACAACCCCAAGTCCTAAACTCTAA
>CAJNIZ010031735.1:0-19117 GCA_905231905.1 Symbiodinium pilosum | reverse complement strand
TTTTTTTTTTTTTTTTTTTTTTTTTTTTTTTTTTCTCTTAGGTTTCCCGGTATTAATTAGACTGTCAAATTCATCACCTGTTGTTGGATTGAGGTTTTCAGGGATGTAGATGAGAGGATGCTCCAAGTGGATATGCCTTTTTTCAGCAAAAGTCATGCGGTGCTCCAGACAGCTGGTTCGTCAATTTCACGTCACATATCCGTTTATTTGTGGTGGCACTAACCCTGTGGCGGCTCCCCTAAAGATTGGGCTATAGAGGAATGTCCCATCACAGTGAGCAGGCATAAGCGGTGGAATAAGGTCCCCAAATACAAGTGGCGTAGGAAAGGGTATCCTTACAAGGATTTGCTTTACTGCTTTTGAAAGCCCGTGGTTCAGGAAACAATCTTTAAGCCTGTAAATCCTACTGAGAAATCAACATTTCGCTGCTCTTAAAATGCGAATGAGATGGCTGATTCTGAGACCTGGCCTGCAAGTGAAAACTCATAACATCTCACAATTTTAGAGTCTGAGCTCCTCATTAAGCAAAAAATCCATCATTTAAGGGTTGAAGTTTCATGGTTTTAAGTTTCAATGCTTTGAGTTCTCAGGACTTCGTACACCGTAAATATTGTTATTAGGCCCAAAAGGCCCATGTAGTTATATAGTGTATACTTAGAGCCTCAAGGGGTTAGCATAGAAGTACTTCACGGCTTGAGTATATATACTGTATAGCTACATGGACCCTTTTGGAGAGCTCTTGCAAAAAAGACCTGCTTTACGTCTGCAATGCTGTTTCTTCACGTCTAGGACAGTTTAATTAGAGTTTAGGGTGTAGGGCTTAGCCTTTAAAGTACCCTGAGGTCCAAGGACCCCAATATTGGGGGTTAAGGTCCCAAATACCATTCAGATTATAGTAGCTGTGCCCTAAAACCTCATGGTTGAGTCCTTGGACCCGTAGGGGTAGTCGTTGGCCCCTATTCCAAAATCGTTTAACTTGGGATGCATAGTCTTGTTGAGCTCGGTTTACCTGTTCCTGTAACTGAAATATATCTGGGGAAGCTGTAAAAACCCGGATTCATAATAGGGATGTATCATACCTACAGTTACTTATGAGGCAGGTTATAAGTAACACTAGGCAATTATACTCAACCCTGAGCCCAAACAAATCAGACCTTAAGCCGGCTTTCCTGCATCCCCAACACTCCAAGCTTTAAGCCCGGTAGATTTTGTAGCATGGTGAAGTTGAACTGTACCACCCCCCCCCCCCACAATCTGGAACCCCCAAAATTGGAAACCTTAAGCTTTCTATTCTACACCCGAGCCCTCCCCATACCGCAAGTCCTCAACACCGCACCTTGAGCACGAAACTTGCCAACCGCTGCAGATCCTGTACCGGGCTGGCCTGCACGTGCACCGGTGAGTGCTCCAGGACATTGGCGGGGTTTCTTAAGATCGGTCCCTTGAAAAGGGGTTAGGAAGGGTTATCTAGGATCGTCTAGGGGTTATCTGGATATGTAGGGTTCAAGGTTTCGCAAATTTGTGGTTTTCTTGTCTGCGTCCCTGTACAAACCCAGGGCTCCAAATGGCCCACAGAGTCTGTGGGGCCATTTGGAGTTTCTCAGAGACACTATTTAGCTTTCGCCTCAGTATCCGCAGACCTAGATCCCTACCCTAACCCTTTTGGCCCTTTATAATAAAAGCCAACACCTTAGCCCCTCATGCCCAATGGGATCTCGTACAAATCCCCGGACAGTCCGAACAGTTTCTCCTTAAGCCTCCCAACAGCCCAACGCGGTGCCATTTTCAAACTTTAGAAGATTAGCGCTACTTGAAAACAAAAAATGTAAAGCCTGGTCTGCCAAAGCCCAAGCCAGATTAAGTGCCCAAGCACGGCGTGCCAACTCACTTGAGATTGTGTGAATAAAAGGTCTTGGGCAGTTGTTCAGATACTTGAGACTGCTTGACGGTCAAGGTATCCAACAACCGAATGCCTTGGATTGTCGGTCATGTACTTCTAGTTCGGGCTGTCGAGAAGTTAGAAAATATTAAGTACTTGGACGGGAGGGAGCCAAGTAGTTGCCCGTACAATTGATAGCTCGGGCCCAAAACCCCCAAAAGCAAGTAAAATAATGGGCCTCAAAATCCTTGAGAACAGCCCAAAAGGCCATTATTCTACATACTCTTAAGGTTCAAGTACACACGATCTTTTTGAGACTTAGAAACAAGGCAGGGCTAGGGCTCAGCTTCGGGGCAATGATTCATGTACGAGTGGCTTCGCGCAGGAACCGCGTCCGTGCAAGTCTTGCAGAGGCACAGAATGGTCCAAGATGCAAGTTAAGGGCGCTGATACGGATATTCCCAAATCAAATCACAGCTTATTTTTCTAGAAAAGCCTTTTGGCCCCTATACGTACCTACCAGGGGTGCCCCTTTTTCGAGAAAGCCTAAAAGGATTTGGCGCAGGGGTATTGTTTGGGGTGAAGCGTGGGTATGTAGAATGGTGAGGTACTGTCGGTCTGTGAGTGTGCTGTTGTTGCAAAAAGAAGTTAGCAGTGGAAGTAGGTTTCCTGTGACACTGTAAAATGGTCTCTATAATAATTGTGTTCATGAATGGAATGGAACGCAACGTCCGCCACTTGGCAAAGGCAGAGAATTGTCTGTGATTGTTTTTTTCTCGGAGGGGTGTAGTAGTAGGGGAGGGCATCATTACTGCATAGGCCTGAAAGCTGACAACACAGTACAATACACGCCGGAGCACTATTCTGATTATTTAGGCGCCACATTCCTTGGACCTTGATGACTGTTGGGTCGGGTGGGCTCTTCGGCAGTGCGTCCTGGGTGGTTGGGAATTTGAATTTTGGGCCTGCACCCTATCCTGCAGGTGCAAGTGCCTCAATGGGATCCAATTTGGGCCCAAAGAGGTTTGTTTGTAGATGCTTCTGGCCCACATCAGCTACGGACTAAATTTAGGTTTGGGGGACCTACAGGGGACTATATAGGGTTGTGGGAGGGACCCACTAAGGGATATACTACAAATTTAGTCCAGGGCTCACAAATGTATACCGTCTCAGGACTTGTACTCTGAAACTGCTAACGCACCCCAATTTGAGTACTCAATGGGTTCAGGGGCATAGGTTTCAGAATCTCCGTAATAAACAGTTGGTATACCAGAGGAAATACACAGCACCTATCTATCCCGCAGTTGTCTTGAGGGAAGAAGTTCCTAGCCTGAAGCGAACAAGAACGACAACAAAACGATAACCTTAACGATAACATTTTGGACATGACCTGCTGCTTTGAAGAGAGGTATCCATTTCCTTGCAGAACCAAAGCTAGCATTGCCTTCTGCTTTGGTTTAAAGCGAACGGTCTCCTTGCCACCACTTTGCTGCACTGCTTCCGTGAGTCTACCTCCCTGACGGACAAACTTGCTTTGCCTGGTCCCTAGGCTTTGCTGTTACCGGAGACATCAGGAGACGTTTGCGAGGAGCTAGCTTGCCTCACCCTGCTAAGAAGCCGTACACCTGGCCTGGCAGTGCTTTCATGCTTGGAAATGCTGGAATGAAGAGAAAAAGTGAGAATACCAGGCGAACAATCCCCATTATAGTAGTTTCCATTTTCTTTTCCATTATCCAAATAACCGTATAAATATATAAATATTTGGATAATGGAAAAGAAAATGGAAACTACTATAATGGGGATTGTTCTCACAACCTTTCGCGTCAGGCAATTGTGTGCAGGCTGTTATGGAACTCCACGTGGCAGTTGACGTACCTGAGTAGACACGAGACGACTGGTACAAGAAATCCAGCGCAGCTGTGTGGCAGGGCATTGGACGCGGATTATGAAGGATGCGGAGACTGAGGGCAGCTCTGCGTGGTCGGAGTTAGTCGGTGTGGTAGAGCGCCCTGTTTTGATACCAGTCTCACAGGGGATTTCTCCATTTGGGCACAATGCTGACCCGGAGCTACTAGGCCTAGTCATCAGAACAGTACTTGTACACAGCAATGGTAAATAGTAGTAATGATATTGATAAGGACCCTCGAACTGACCTCCTTCCTATATCCTCTTCGCTCTTGCTGATGCACACTGTAGATGAGCTTTCCTTTCTGGTGCTTAGAGTTGAACGAGGTAGTGAATCGTGGTATGCAGGCGGCTCTTGTTTTCAGGTATCCCAAGCCCTGCCCCCAAGTACCCTGAAGGAGAGATTATGTAGGTCCTATGTTGTAGGTATTTGGGTGGCATGCTGGGTAGACCCTACAGTTCCTAAACTTGAAAACCCGAATCCTCAACCCTCAGCCTCAATCTCAAGCCCTAAACCCTGAATCCCCTAAATTCCACACCCAAATCCCTAAACTTCATCATTTCCTAACCCTCAAAAAGCCCAAACCTACATCCAAATCACCAAACTTCCAAACTTTAGAACCCTTTTTTTGCCAAACCGTTAGCCTTAAGGTAGGTTTTAGGGCACCGAAACCTCAATACTGGGGACTTGAACCCCAAGCCCTAATCCCTAAACCCTAAACCCCCTCAGGGTACTTGGAGGTCCATGGTACTCATAACCTACTTAGTAACTGTAGGTATAACCCAGTTATATACAGGGTTACTGCAGTTATGGGATTTATAATTATGTGATCACTACAGTTACTAAGTAGGTTATAAGTATAATGGACCTCCAAGTAGTAAAGTCAGGCCTGAGGATGCAGCTGTGCGAGAAGCTTCGGAAACACAGGCCGCCTTCTCAGGGCCTTTCAACCCCCCTCAGAAGGCTTTAAGGGCTTGTTTAAGGGTTGCATAGGGGTTTCGGGGGATGTGTAAAAAGGGGGAAGTCAAGCCCCCCAAAAGGGTTCAAGTCAGAGATAGGGGTGGGGTTTATGGGGGATATAGAGAGATGCCCTGCTTAGAGTTGAGGGGGCTTAGCTGGCTGAGGGGAAGTAAGTAGGGCTAATTTAGTTGAGGGGGCTTAGCTGGCTGAGGGGAAGTAAGTAGGGCTTAATTTGGGCGTAGGAGCTCCGGCTTATTGGGGTTTGAAAGGGGCCGGGGTTTAGGAGTACAAGGATTTTGTGGTTTAAGAGTAAGGATTTGCCGTATTCACAACGGCTTAGACATTTTTGTGAATCCTCCTTGCAGCAAAACACCTCTCTACCAAACGCATAAACATCACTTTGGCCAGGATTTTCGGTGGAGGAGGATGAGCCTCACTAGCGAACATTCGCAGGATACAGTAACTGCAGCCACGGAATTATTGCTTCAGCGCCTACTTTCCTTAGAGTGTCATGGCAACTTGGTCGGGAGGCCTGGAATGGGAAAAGCTGGGGTTGCTATTATTGGCCTATACCTTCCTAGGGTTTAGTATTTAGGGTTTAGGGTATAGGGGTTCCTTGTATACATACCAAAACTTGCTAACCCTACGGCAGAAAGAACTTGCTATAGCAAAGGCCCCAACCCGCTTAAACTCCGACCATATTTGGCTTCCAGCCCCTCCGCAATCCCTGGGTCCTGAGAAAAAGATCCCAGCCCTCAGACCTAATCTCTGAAGGCCAATATGAGCTGTAGTCTAAAGTCCTCAAAGAAGGCTGGTAGGGGATTATATGGGGGAGTGCTATAGGGGATACTAGGAGTTTAGACTATGGTTCATATGGATGTAAGGAAGCTCAAGAGTATCCCAGAATAATGGAGAATCAACTGGAAAAGAAGATGGGCAATTGAATGGAATCTGCGCGTACATATAGAAGCCACGGGCCTCAATCCATAGTGCTTTGGGCCGAGGGTTTAGGGTGAAGGGCTTGGGGCTGAGAGTTTGTTGCATATGGGGCCAACAGCGTGCAAGTTGGAAAACCAAAGGAAACGCATACTGTCCAGTCACGGCCAACCAAACCCTTGATCTGTGCAACATGTCCAGGCTGAGCGCGGAGTCTGAGATGCTGGCATTCCCTGGGACGTGGTACGTCAACATCGACGCGTACCGTAGAGACATGCCGGCGGCTGTGCTTGCGAAGAATTCCAGGGTGAAGCAGCTTCGTTTGAAATCGGAGAAGTCCCAAGAGATGACATTCCAGGACGTGTTGAAGGCGTTGAAACCCAGCAAGTGGGACAGCCTTGAAGATGTCTGTGAGGTGCGTCTTTGGGCGCTGCATCCTTCGTGGTGAATCCAACCTGCCGCGCAACAAGATGACTTGATGGCTTGTGCGTTCAATGAGCTTCTGCATACGGCCACTCGACCCCTTTTCCTTAGAGACTCTTTGTGGTGCTTGGTTTGACAACAGAGTCTGTAGAGCCTGGGCTTTGAACAGGCAAACGTTAACGCTGCCGAAACCTTGATAGGTTGCAGGCGGCTTTGCTTTTCTAGTGTTCGCTACAATCGCTACAAGGCGAGTGACACGGCGTAAAACTTAAACCCTTACCCCCACCCAACATCTAAACCTTAAGCATTAAATAAACCCCAAACTCACCCTCACTGCTTAATCGCACCCTAACACCTCGTCGGTGAGCCTTATCCCCAACCTTACCCAACGGAAACCCTACACGCAGTGTTTAGGGTTTAACCCTACACCCTACTCCTAGGCTGCCGCGACGATTTTGAGCTTTCTGGGGGAAGGTTTTGGCTTTAGGGCTAGCGTTTTTGGATCCTAGTATGGGGCTCCAAGAGCCTAAGCCCTAAACCCTACACTGCGGGGCTCCCTACACCCTTCCCGTTGAAATCCAAGTGGGGTTGTATAATAACCCCGCTTGTCTACGTTATGTAAGGAGTGTCTTGAGAGAGCGGTTGACCTGTAAAACGATAAGGAGTAACAAAAAGAGAGATAAGGTTCAGTTTTGTAGTGGCCCTAAACCCTGAATCCGAAACCAACTAAATGTCCGAGGGGGTCAAAAAGCCCTAAACTTTAAATCCTAAGCCCTGAACCCTAAACCCTAAATCCTAAAACCTGAACCTAGATCTAAACCCTAAATTGCAAAAACCTAAGCCTAAATCAAAACCCTAAACCCTAAACTTTTCAAACAGGCCGAGAAGCTGGATGAGGTCCTACGGAGCGGCTTCCTAAGCTTGGCAGGGAGCCCCAGGTTGGTTTAGAGTCTTAGGGGAAACTACTAGATTATAACATGGTATATATAGGTGTTATTTTGGGATAATGGAAAAGAAAATGGAAACTATTATTTAGGGTTTAGGGGTTTAGGGTTAGGGGTTTAGGCTTTAGGCTTTAGGGTTTAGGGTTTGGAGTTTGGGGGTTTAGGGTGTAGTGTTTAGGCTTTGGGGTTCGCCTGGAGCCCCCACAAAGTGTAGAATAATAGCCTCATAGAAGTTACGTATAGCGTATATTGGGGTGTATAGGGGCTCAGACCCTCAAGTTAGACTTTGGCTCATATAGGGTTTAGAGATGGAGGCGTAAGGGGATGTAGTGCGTATAGAGTTTAGCGCTTACGGCCGCTGAAGGGAGTGTTGGGGAGGGAATATAGATAATATAGGCCCCATGTAGCACGGGTAATTTCAAGGATGAGGGCGCGGGGTCAGGGTTTAGGCATTGAGGTCTAGGCTGTAGTAGCTCGCATGCAGACGCAGGGTGTAGGGAGTAGAGTTTCTGGGCTAGGGTTCAGGATTAGGGTATTATGTCCGGGCTTCTGGGATTCAGGGTTTGGGAATTAGGGTTTCGGATTTTAGATTTAGCAATGAGGGGTCAGGAGCATCATTGCTCAGGGATGTGCGTTTAGGATGCAGCGTTTGGGAAGGGCGACCTTATCTCCGCACATAAAAGGAATGCAAGAGCTGCGAGAGGTCTAGAACATGAGAAGGCTAAAGGAAAAAGTAAAAAGACAAGTTCTTGGGGCAAGGAAGCCCATATGTAGACCTGGGAAGCCAACGGCAGCGAATTTGATAAACACTCCAAACCCTGAACCCTATACCCCTGAACCTTCAGGTGTTCTGAACTCGCGGTAATAACAAGAGGATCTTGGCTACCCGAACCACGACGATACTAACGAGCATGAAGAGTCATATGACAGTCATACGATGGTTCTCATGTCCACTCCCCTCTAACCACTTTATTAGAGAGGCAGAGGACTGTAGCACTCAACTTGGCTTCCATGAGGTCCTGGCATTGGTGGAGCGGACCCTTCACGCCCTCCGTGCCAGAGGAGGACACGACCTGGGTCTAAATCCTACCTCCCCTTAAAATGACATGTGGGAGTTTCACAAAATTAGGGGAACCTCTTTGGGGGTCCCTATAATAAGCACTGTAGTATTTGGGGGGTCCAAATTGGGGTTCCCCTATTTAGGGAAACTACCGGGTAAGGCTCAGGAGGCCCTAAAAAGACAGCATTCAAAATGGGGCTATAAAGGGTAGTTTCCCATAATAGGGGGGACCCAATAATCCTTAGCATTGGAATTCCACAATAATTAGCTTGAGGGAGGTGGTGACCCTAAACCCTAAACCGATTTAAGCTTTAGGGCCAGGGTTGATTAATCAGGTGTCGGAATTAGGGTTACGGGTTCTGTGTTGACATTTCACGTACCTAAATAGGGGTATATGGTCCCTATTTAGGGTATATAGAGGGCAGATGGAGGGTCCAGGTAGGTGCTACTTAGTCCTACTTGTGGGGACTTTAGCTCTTCAGATGGTACTTGGGGGATCTAGGTCTGTAGGTTTTAAGCGACATATAAACAAGTTTGGGCAGTAATCTTGGGGTCGGTACCTACACCCTCCATCTACCCTAACTTCGAATTATTAGGGACCATATACCCCTATTTAAGGGTACAAGTTAGGAGGGTCCTGGTATATTCTTATCACATACGGCACCCATAGTCTGGGCAGATCATGGCCGCCGCGCCCGAGGTCAACCAAATAGTGGCTTGTACAGAACATACTTGGAGGTCCATTGTACTTATATCCTACTTAGTAACTGTAGTTATAACCCATGATATCTAGGGTAACTGTAGTTATGGGATTAATTTTTACGGTGTAGCTACAGTTACTAAGTAGGTTATATCCCAAGTTGGCATCCCCTAGGGGTCCAAGTCTTTAGGGCTTTGCCCTTGGGATCCAAGTCTACAAACAATACCAACAATAACGAATCAAATGGAAAAGAACATGGAACATGGAAGGGGTTATATAGGGGTGAATGGGATCCAAGTCTATAGAATATGCCTACGTTGGTCCCAAAAGTCTGTAAACGCTACCTACATTGGGCTATTTGGATCCCTACCCCAAACCCTGAACCCAAAACCCAAAACCCAAAACCCTAAGCCCTAAATCCTTACCTACATTGTGCTATTTGGATCCCCAGAGCCCATCCCTGGTTTTGAACTTGTAAGATGGCCAAAGAGTCAAGGGCCCGTGGTTCCGTCCTTGGAGCGGTAACCTCGGAAGAACTCTTCACCTGGAGAGTGGGTCCCTTGGCTTTTGTTGGGTTTAAGGGTTTTGTGTTTTATGGTTTCAGGTTTTAACCCCCGAGCTCACGGCCCTATCTCTTTCCAGGATTTGAATTCTTACTCCACCCCAGCCCTCCTTGTGCTGCATAACTGAAAGTCGCAATGCACAAGTCGAAGCTCTTGGGATACATGCAGAGGTATCATGTCGCAAGCATTTGTGACGAAACCCGTGCAATTACTGTACTAGACATTTTCTTTCAAGGACATACCCTAAACTTCATGCCCTACACTAAACCTAGATCCTAGACCCTTCTGGTCCTCTTCCTACACTCCGAAAGCTGGCGCGACAGCTAGACCACAATTCTAAGCCATTCGCCCTCCAACCCTGTGAACACTACACAGACCTTAATCCTCAGCCCCGATTTAAAATCCCAATCTCCAAGCCCAAGTCCCGTAGCAGAAAACGCACTAGCCAAACCCTTTCCCAAAGGGGCCATATATTCAATAATTATATACTGTCCCAAAATCCTTACTATAATTCTGAATAGCCAAATCCCAAGTCCTCAGTGATTGGCACATGGACCCTTAGGGGCCCATTGTTGGCAGGAGATCAGCGACCGCCCCAAGAGGCTGTGAGGGCTCAGTTTCTTCTAGAGATAGGGGCTTTAGGGTATGGAGGGGTCAGGAGGGTTTATGACAAGGGTTAGGATGCAGAAGCAGCAGAGAATACGATTCTGAGCCACGAAGGCACCAAAAGTGACAACAGCTCTGGCAATTCGTGAATTTGGACTACGTTGAGTGTTGTGGGGTTGATGGTCGGGAGTCTAAGACATAGTATGAGCTTAGACCCATGGGCCCCTAGTATGGGCCCATAACCCTGGGATCCTGATATACCTACTAGATACCTTATATGTACCCTTAAGGGTCCCTACACCCCCCGCTAAAAAAGCTAAGGGCCCACATTAGGGGTCCATGTTTTTAACCTTAGACATAGCAGTTGGAGATCCTTGTTGTACCGAACAAAACCCTGAACCTTTATGACCCTGCAAAGAAAGCTGATCCCTCCATTATCCCCAACACTACTCATAACGGTCCAAGTACCCAATAACCATACAGTGCCCAAATACAATTACAAGTACACACATCCAGAGCACTCCACCCTCAACTCCAAACCCTAAAGCCTAAACCCTAAACCCTAAATAGCAATGTCCATTTTATTTTCCACTATCCCAACATAACTCCAATATGACCCCTGTATAACCAAACTCTACATAATCCTGAGCCGGTTGATCTGGAGGCGGTTCTTTCCCATATTCTGAGCAGCTCCTTCTGCGTCTTCGCCCCCGGCCGGGTATCCAAGTCCTCGATCTGTCTTTCAGAAGTTAGGCTTTGGGGTTGAGGCTTCAAGAAGAACAAAGTTTAGGATTTAGGGGTTTAGTTGTTGCATTAGTTCTTATGCACTTCAGCTGCGTCTCCTAAACCCGACGACCTTAACCTGCCATAAGGAAGGGTTGAGGGAAAAGTAAGACACTCAGAGATTGAAACAGGGTTGCTGGGCAAGGGTTGAGACAGATCCCATGGCAGGAAAGTCTTCAAGATCACTGTGGTGTGTGGCTTCGAATATGATTCAAGGTTGGGGTTTGGGTATAGTGCTTGTGTTTTTGAGCATGGGGGGCTTCTGGTCAAAAGCAGGGGCAGAACATCCACAGCCTGGGGCTTAGGGCTTAGATGGTGGTCCTGAGTTGTTTAAGATTGCAGGGGTGAGTTACAAGTTGCGCTTAAGCAGTGGTTTCGGGTTCATAGATAGAAGCAGTTGCTGCAAGTGCAAAGTAGTCTACCAGCCCAAGCCCCGTCCTTCGAATATGATGAGGCGCACGATTTGTTCCATTGCTAAATCCTAAACCCTACCTGAAGTAATCTAGATCCTCAAACAGAGGCTAAAGGTACCAAAATATTAGGTATAAAGCCCTGTGTGATTATGCTAAGCTCTTTGCAATGATGGGCTTAGGCCGTCGGATCTAAGGGTCCAGATTCCTGAGTGGGTTTTGGGTTCAGAGAGGAACTGGGTATGGGGTATATACTATACTGGGAACAAGGGAATACACTGGGGTTATATTGGGATAATGGAAAAGAAAATGGAAAGTGCTATTTAGGGTTTAGGGTTTGGTTTAGACCCTAACCCCAAATTTGAATAAGGGTGGAGCTGTAGGGTGCAGAGCTTCGCAGTTGAAGTTAACTCGATCGAACGTAGGCAGTCTGCACGCCAACATGGTGCTGGGTCCTACAAGCGCAGTTCCTTAAATTCACTGCAACCACCCTAAACCTTTAGGACCCTAAGCTGCAATCATCCTAAACTTGGAACCTATATACCTATATAATATATAACCCCATGCAATTAAAGCACAAATCCCCTTGGTAGATTTGCTGCTCATTCCTTGAGTTCCTGAAGCTGGCTTGCTCTTAACAATCTTAAGTTAAGATGCTATAACATGGAAAGCCTATTAGTCATTATATGCCCATAGTATTGTGCATTGCGGCCGCGTGCGGCGACTGCAAAAAAATGCGTGCCCGGCGCCGGGTATCACATTGATATTGTGGTGATTTACATCAAGTTCCTTGACAGCAACCCAGTAAAGGTCTAGGATTACTCTGGAGGCTCCGGGATTGAACGTATGACCAAACCATGCAGTTAGAAGAGGTTTTAAAGCCCTAAACTCTAAACCAAGGCTTATCGGTGGGCTCAAGGAGGTTTAGGGAGGGTTTAGGGGGGTTTTAGGACGGTTTAGGTAGGATGCTAAGCATCCTACCTTCATGAAGGATAGTCCAACGAGTTGCAAGGATTGTGTTCACCTCGCTCAAAACGGTACATCGCATACCACAGTTGTTCATCCTAAGCCCTAGGCCCTAACTTGCAAGCTTTGATACAACCAACCACTACTGCTATTTGACAAAATCCTGCATTAGGAAAATATTATACGTTGGGCATGTAAGTTTACGAGCCAGACTGACTTCAGGCCCTGAAACCCAAGAAAAGTACCTACTTTAAGGTTTTTCGATACTACTGTACCTTGGACTCTACCTTGGGTACTGCCCCCCCCCCCCCACCTTGTGACAGTCTGTACGATGGGCCATTTTAAGGGCCACGTGTGTGTGTGTGTGTATATATATGTGTGATAAGTATTATCCAACTGTTACAGAGTGGGGGGCAGTACCTTAACCGTACCACCGCGTTGTTATTACTATTGTTGCTATCATTATTACTAAATTATTCCTATCATTTCTATTATTGAAATAGTATTAAGATTGTTACGATTATTATACCTAGGAATACTACGTACTCTACTACAGTTCTAAGGCTCCGGGCATCCTGCACCATGCAATATTAGGCTTACCAACCTTGCCCTAGCCCTACCTGGACCCAAAGTACGTAGGGTTTAAGGCTTAAGGTGTAGGGTTTGGGGTTTAGGGTTTAGGGGCCCCCCCAGAGTATGTAGAATTAGAAAAAGTCAGGGGCCATTCTTTATCTAAATAAAATTGAGGTCCAGGTAGGCCCGTAGACCAGCCTTACTAAGCCCGTACACCCACACCCTGACCCACAACTACATGCTGCAGCTTGTGGCTCAACAGTAAAGTAGAGTCCTAGTACAGAAGCGACAGGAGCTGCACCCCGGCTTTTCTTAAGGGGTTATTGTTTGAGGTTTGGGTTTGACCCCGTACTTGGAGGTCCAGGGTACTTCTAACCTACTCAGAGACGGTAGCCCCTACAAGTGCAGCTACCCTAGAATTTTTTTGGTTACAAGTAGGTACAGTGGCTGAACAGACGATGGGTATCCAGAACCTCCAGGTAGAGTTCAAGGTTTAGCAGGGCGTAAAGTGTCGTATTTTTCTGAGGGTCCAAGTACCTACTGATCATGTGCTTACACAAAACCTGTACCAGAAATGCTATTAACCCAAACCCAAGTACCCAGTTATTTGGTACTTGGGCCCTTTGGGTTTGGGGCCTACGGGGCTACTCACTCAGGGCTCGACGGTGACTGGAATCTATGCTCCAGGATTTCGTGCCTTTCGGATTTGTTGCGTGCAGGCTGAAGGCTATGGGATCTTGGCAGTGGACTTTGCGGTTTAAGAGTCTGGTTTAGGGTTTAGGGCTTAGAGTTTTGGAGGGCTGCGTGTAGGATCAGGTTTGGATTTTGAGATTTTGTGATTTCTATGAATTGGCGGCCTCAATCTAGACCCCAACATATACATGTATCTCTATATCCCCCCCCAAATAGGACGCACAATTCTTGGAAAGCCTGAGACCTGAATGGCAAGCCCAGCATAACCCCTAAATAGCCGTTATACAAATTATAGTAGATTATAATTTAATATGGCATATTTCAGTAAATTATGGTATATCATAGAACCCCCAACACCGCCCAAACAGGGACCTGGAACAGGTAACTATGCATCTTGGTTCATACCCTCCTTCGAGCTAACCTGGCAGCCCATACAGCCCACCTTTGTAGGGCTTCCGGTTAAGTCATGGGACTATGATTAAGGTCTATTCGGGCTTAGAAGTTTGGGGGGACGCATGTTAGGAAGGCGGGGGGGTGGGGGGCTCATGGTAGTCCTATGACTTAGGGAGTAAGCTAATAGGCGCTAGTCTTTATTTCATAGAGCTTAGATCTTAAGTCTTAGCCCTGTCAGTTGTTTGCACTCCTGAGTTCTTTCTGTGATTGCTAAACGTTGCCAGACAGATAGCACCACTACTTGCAGGGGGCTGCATAGTTCTAACTCGCTACAAGGTTCATCCCATTGGCCCATCCAACGCCGGATTCGGTCGGATTAGTGGAAGGACTGGTGGCTTGTGAGCATGGACTCCTATTGTCCCATTAGAAATTTGCAGTTTTTATGTAGCGCTGCGGAGTTATGGCAGGTGATGCTTTTTGTAATAGGTCTAGAAGGATTACAACCGGATCATGGATTAGGGGTACCAGTATTTGAGCTTGATTGCTGTTCTGAAAAGCAAAGTCACGTTTACGGAGTACCATGCACCATAGGGGCCCCAATGATTACCAATATTATTGCTTTGGATTCCTAGTGTAAGTATGGTGAAGATTTGGTAAAGTGTACCTCAAGTGGACCTCAATAAACCCCTTAACCCTAACCCTAAACCCTAATTGTATTGATTTTGTTTAAGGCTTCCCCGTTATGGATCCCGGGCAAGAGCTCAATCAGGCCAAGGTCAAGTGAACTACAGTCTCAACTCCTTAAAGGGCATTAGATGCGTGGTTGTCAAAATTTTGGTCCATTTTTGGATCATCATTATAATACGGCACCTAATGTCGAGGGTACCCAAAAAGGGACCATAATTTTGACAACCACCCATATAGGGGACTACTAAAGGGGTTATGAAGGGGGATGGTATGAGTTTAGACCATAGCTCAAATGGAGAAGGTTGGGGTGCTACTACGCTTCCCTTAGTCCATGTATGCAAAGAATACCTACATTGGTCCCTAATGTTTGTTAAATATTGCCTACATTGGGCTATTTGGATCCCTAGGGTTACTGGTTTGCCAAGATGAGTATCTTCATGCAGGACGTCGTTCTGTCCACTGACACACACACACACACAAGTACTGTAGTTGAAGCAGAACGCATTGCTCCGTCCACCAGGCCTTCAAGAACCCTTGACGGTCCTGACTCCAATCCTAGCTTCATCCTAGGGTAAGTTTGGTTACCATCTAAACCCTGGACTTCATAGTGGAGCCTTGTTCACCGTCCTCAAAGGCAGGCCAGGGTTTGCGGTTCGTAGATGCGCACTATATGACCTGCCATGATCGGTACTGAAACCTCCGGTCTGCAACCCTAAGCCCCAGACTCTCCACCTTGGAAGCTCTAAGCCACTACAACTTTGACCCTTCACCGTACAGAGTTCCAGCATTCAATGTTGAGGCTTCCAAAATATCGAGGGTCTTTGTTAGGGAGCCTAGGGTTTAGGGTTTAGGGCCCAGCAAAGGATTATAATATCTTAGGGGGAGGTGTGTGAATATTGGGGTCTCCTACTGTCTGTTACAACTGGAAACAGCCTTGTCAGTGCCTACTCCCATGGGAGAAGGGTTCTGCTTAAGCCATGCAAAGAGCATAGCCGCTCGTGCTGTCTTGCACGTTGTATACCTACTAGTTCGTTATTCTCACCTTTTCGTTTAAGATGTCGTTTCTTCAAGTACACTAAACCCTATAACCCCGAACTCGAGCACCATGAGGTCTGGAAAATGGCAGGGTACCCCAGGCGGATCTTGGGCTTTGGACAAGAAAGAGCTTTGGGCTTAGGAATTTAGGGTTTCAACTTTTGTTTCGGATGTTTAGAGATAAGGGATTCAGGGTTTAGCGGTTTCGGGTTGAAGGGGGTAGGGGTTTCAGAAGGTTGAGAGTCCAGGGTTTGCGGTTGAGAGCCGTGACGGGCCCTGTGCGGTCCATGTACACAAGGATTGCAAATTTTGTGGTGTATGGCATGGACCCACGCCCTAAACTGGGCCTTGACTCTAGCCAGGTGGTCATGGGGGATCGCAAGTAGGTTAGTCATGGGTTAGCTGCAGCGATTATGTGGCTAACCTTCATGGGTTCTACGTATAGTATACTTACTGAGGCGTGCTTAACTGAGCCCTAAACCCTAAACCCTGACCCCCAAAGCCTACACTCCAAGCCCAAAACTGTGGCGAGATTCGACGGTGCCAACCTCATTACGTATGTAAAGTGCCCTGGCACGCACGAGGTCCGGGGAACCATGCGCCACTAGGCGCATGCGAATCGCACCTGCTACGGCACGCCGCTCTTCGTCACCTTCTCCCCGTCGGAAAGAGACACTACCCTCATGCTGCGCTTAGCTCGCGGACGAGAAACAGACCCAGCCCTTCACGAGGACCCAAGCAAACCGTTCCAGACACGCAGCAAGCCCACGGGTGGATCTTTGGGCTTCTAAGTGCAGGAGTCAGGACTCAGGGGTTGGGATCCAGGGCCTGCGGCTTGCGGGACTTTAGGGTCTAGAAGCTGTATACTGCTCTTTTGAAAAGGGCCTGCGCGGGCTGCGATGATAGGTTGGGGTTGGGTACTCCTTGGAATGGCAGCCTCCCCAGAGCAAGCTGCTTCCGATAGAATGTTGCTTGCCGCGCAAGCCCGTGCACATTCCCCTAGGGCAACCAATACCTGCATTGGGCGCAAAAGTCTGTAAAAATGACCAACCTACATGGAGCTATTTTCATCGCTAAGCCCTAAACCCTAAATATCCCTATACAATGTATATAGTCTCCCTACATAACCCCATTGGCTCTTTGGATCCCACAGAAGGGGAGTGCCTGTCACAGTACTGTTTGCAGTACTGGACAAAGCTTAGTCTGTAGGAGGTCCAGAGCATGACTGGGTTGCTGTTAAGGGACTTAAAATTATAAGTTACTGTAATAAGGAAACCGGATTGGCTTCGGCATACCCACATTATTGTTCCCTAAACCGTAAACCCTAGATCCAAAACCCTAAACCCCAAACCCTGTAACCCATAGATCCTATACTCACATTCATTGGGTACTTGGACCTTAGCCCTACACCCTAAGTGCGATACGCTAAACTTTGGGGTTTGCCCAAAATTAGGGGTACCATTTTGGGGCCCTATGACACGGAGGAAAGTGTTTGGGGGTCTAGATTGGGGTCCCTCTATTTAGCGAAACTACCATACCTACTTCTGTGGCACAGTAGTATAGGCTTTAGATTGAGTACTTGGACAAAAAGGGACCGGTAAACGCTGGTCATGCTCCAAACTTCCTGTGTTGTGTTTGTGTTAAGGGTCCTTGTTGCAGAATGCACAGATACAATCTGCTGGCATCTGGCGAATACAAAAATGGAACGAAGCTACAGTCTCACCCCTAACTTCATGTCAACGTGTTCAGGGTTAGGTACTTGATTGCGCCTAGATGTTCCAAATCAGACAGACCTTACATAAACCTTACAGTTATTTCGGAAGTTTGACTGAATACTGTACCTATATTATCCGGTTCCAATGCATAGGCCGGACTAACCCTAAGCACTTGTAGACTTCTGGTAAAGTATACCCCAGCACCCTATTCTAACCGTTTAGGCCGTTATGGGGACCCACTCACCAGAGCTTCGCCTGCCCAAGCAAGCTTTAGGCTTCAGGGTTTTGGGTTATTCTTTAAGTTGACACCTGAGATCCTTAGCTTTTGTGGTAAAAGAAGGTTCCCACGGTCTGGTCAGAAATGCAGCCATACTATACAATCTTAAGCCCAGAGATCTAGACAACCTTAAACTGTAAGCCCTTGGTTATTCACTGAAACCTTACCCTAAGGGTTCATGTACCCAATCACCAGGTACTTGGGGTTTTAGTATTGGTAATTGTAGCACAGGTTTGGGGTAAGTATATGATTTTTTGGGGGTACTTGGACCCATGCGTTGGATCTTGGAACAAACCTAAACCCTAAACCCTGACCCCTTAATCTTGGAACAAACCTAAACCCTAAACCCTGAACCCTTAGATCTTGGAACAAACCTACACTCTGAACCAATAAATCTTGGAACAAACCTAAACCCTAAATCCTGAACCCGTAGATCTTGGAACAAACTAAACCCAAAACCCTGAACCCTTAGATCTTGGAACAGACCTGAACCCTTAACCCTGAACCCTTAGATCTTGGAACAAACCTAAACCCTAAAACCTGAACCCTTAGATCTTGTTCATGGACAGGGCGGATTGTCCGATCACATCGGCGTCGGACAGCGTTAGCGTCAGCGCGTTCCCTACTTTGACAAGGCAGGGTTGCGCCAGCTTGCTTACCAGGACCCTCCCTGTACGCTTGACATCGCGGTGTTTAGGGTATGTAGAGGGTCGATGGAGGGTGTAGGGAGGGACAGGGTATAGGAGTTTTGATGTATCATGACAAAAACAAAGGGTGTCAAAACTAAGTATGACCAATGTTTGGGTTTTCGTCAACGTTCGTGCGCCGTGCCCCCCCGATTCGCAAACCCTTCGTGTCAAAGCATCATGTCGTGGTGACCTGCAAAACGTGGCATGCCATTCGTGTTGTCAACGGGCGCGCCATACAAACCTGTGACCCTTTTTGTTTTGCCTTTGATAATACAGGCATAATGTTGTGACTAACATAGATTTAGGGGTGCATTTGGTAGTTTCCCAATATGAGGGGGCCCAATACAGACCCCAAAATGCTGTAGTCCTTATGTACTATAGGGACAGGTACCCCTAACTTTGGGAACCGCCCCCCATATCTTTACTCTTGATTTTCCATGTTCTGGTGCATGTTCTTGCCATGTTTAGGATCCGCGACTCCTTAGCACCAGCAAGGTGGCTTGGGTTACGTGTTTCTTGAGGGTTCAGGGTTGTGCGTTCCGGGCTTAGACGGTTCAGGTTTCAGGGTTGATGAGGTTTAGGATTTGGGGTGTAGGGTTCCGGGTTGCGGTGGGTTAGGATAAGGTCTCAATTCGGGGCAGTGACGGCTAGAAACGTGGGTGCGAGAGATTTTTTCGCACTAGAAAGGATACAGGGGCTAGCTGTTAATTATCATCGGGAAGCTCGTATCATGTAGGAAACCCTAAGCCCTGCACCCTAAATCCTAAACCCGAAACCCTATTGCTGAATTCAGGTGTATTGCGCTATCTGGGTAAGGGAGCCTTCCAAGCCTCAGCTCTGCACCAGGTACATCATGGGCAAGACGGGCGACAAGGAAAAGGGTTTAGGGTATACGGTTTGGGGTTTAGGTTTTGGGGTT
>CAJNIZ010031724.1:50278-72621 GCA_905231905.1 Symbiodinium pilosum | reverse complement strand
GTTGCTTTCTTGCTGCTAACCCTATTAAATCACTTGAAAACGCGCTTTTGGCTGTAAAATATGGGGCCCGTAATGCGTTACACTCTCTAATAATAAGGGTACCCTTTTTCCTATTGTTCAGCTTTAATAAGGAGACCCCAAATAAAAAAGGCAAAAGGGTACCACTGGGGTACCTAGATTCGGTCATGCCACACTGCGCCTTGTGAGCGCCATGAACCACAAAGCTTGCCTCACAAGCTTCCGGCTTCACGCTGGTACAGGTCGCTTCATCACCTGGGTTGCTGTTAATGAAGCTTAAACTACTAACCTACCATAACATGGGTATATCGTAAATACTAGGAATTCCTTACTGTAGTAGCTTAGTTTGCAAGCTTCCTAACAGCAACCCAGTCACTCTTCTTGCCAATGCAGTAAACAGGCTCGCTGGCCGTGTTGGCCTCCAAGGCATCGAACTTCAACCCATGGCACAATGCCAAAGAGAAGAAGATCACCACCTTCTGAATTGCTACGGGTGTGCAGGGTCACTAAGGACACAAGCACAGGAAGGCTTGAACTACAAACCTTAGAACCAAAATGGCTGCATATCATTAATTGCCAGCATGTATACTGTATATTGTCATTCTTCTCCGTATAGTCCGCTTCTGCAATTCGTGTCGCTACTTCTTTTCGGTGCGTGACCCCCTCCATGCGTGGAAGGTTTGATGATCAGCATGGCTTCTGTCCGGTCCCATGCTGATGAATTCATGTCCCTGTGTACTGAAACTCCCGGGCTGCTGCTGAGGAACTTGAAGGAAGTTCCTTTAAGAAGGAAACCCTAGTTGTCACTATACACCCAGACTTTGGTAACTTAAGTTCATTAAGTTCCCCAACAGCAACCGAAACTCTGATATCATAGGGCCCATAGGGGCGTGCAAAACATTTCTATCAAACCGCTTATGTACCTATTAGCCAAAGAAAACACCACTTGGCCAAGCTCTCTGCTCCCAAACTGTATAACAAACTGGGGGTTAGTAGGGAAGAAGGGAATATACGATGTAGGGATTACACAGGGACTATATTCCCTTAGTCCCTACTAAGCAGCAGTAAGATAAGGAACTTGAAGCGCGGGGCCTTGGGAACGCGGAATCGTTTCTTTCAATAACTCAGAACTCGTGTATCCTTTGACTCTTGTGACTGTTCATGGCAAAAGCGCAGGAACCCAAGGGAGAATGATCCTACGCCGGTTGGGATCTGAACTACATTCTTCTTCGTTGTTTATCATCTGAAAAATAGCAGCAGCAAACCAGATGGGCATTACACGCATGAAGGCAACTGAACGGGGGCTATAGGGAGTCCTTTTACCTGGTTGAACCTAAGGTTGTACTTATTCTGTAGAAAAGTAGGATGTAATCTTCCTCTATGTTGGTGACTATAGTATCTGCATTCGCCCTACACCCCAAAACCCCAAACCCTTGACCCCGAAGCCCAGACACCATACGGGGTTCCATGTCAGCTGAGAGAAGTGTAGAAGGCATCATCCAGTCGCGGGCCCAGATAATTAGCAACGTATTTTTAAACGTTTGTTTGAGGCTGAACTAGGGCCATCAACTTATCTAGCCTTCTACATTTACCTGGCTATAGTTTGGGTGCTTTCTGTCCTAACCAGATAAGTGCCGTTTCCCGAATTCCTAGGAAATCCCTCTAGCCCGTCACACCTCAAGGGTAAAAAGCAACAAAAGTAGAATCCTCAAAGATGCACAAAGAAACAAGGGTCCTGAGCTTTAAGGGCTTCTTGCTCTCATCAGGAACTCCTTAAACTTTGAACCCTCAACTGGCTACTTTGCAGGCCTCGAAACCTACTTATGAATAGGTATCCACATGAAGCAAACAGGGAAGTGAATGATTATCCCAATTGTGCCACACAGTAAACGTCGAGCCTGCAGACCAGCTGATGCCCCAGTAGTGCCGACTGCTGCTGTGCCTTTCATAGGTCACTGTGTTCCCCGCAGCACAAAACCCTAAGCGGAGGTTCGTGGGTAGATGGGTAGGGTTGCACGTACCCCATAGTCATACATTACTACTACAAGTGGTAGATAGTGGTAGTAGTTTCCATTTTTCCATTTTCCCTATATAACCCCAATAATAGATCCCCAACGAAACCCTATATAACCCAAAACATAACGCGTTGCTACAACAACGGCAGCCTTCCTGAAAGGGAGGCCCATGTCTGCTTGGGGGCACATAGATGTGGGCCGAAAGGCCCTCACAGGGTTGTTAAAGAGCTTAAACTAACTTCCGCAAATAAGGAACCCTATTATTTGTTATATAGCTGAAGCTAAGTTACTATAAGAAGGAAACCCTTTTATCTACCATATACCCACATTATGGTAACTTAAGTTCAGTTCCTTAACAGCAACCCAGTGTATGGCTTAGGTTTGGGGCTGTTTGTTGGGGGAGGGCCATGGCTTTTCTTCCTCTGCTGAAAGTTCGGAGGCTACTGCAGACAGGTCCAGGTTCAGAGTCTTCTAACATCCCTAGGAGCCTAAGCCCTGTAAACCCTGTAAACCCTATAAACCCTATAAACCCCAAAAGCCCCAAACCCTTTAAATCTTATAGCCACTTACATAAATGCCATTTGCCATTTCATATTCCATTTCTTGCGCAGCTGATTCTCCAATATGCCCCCCACAAAAGCTTTTGTACGCACAAAGCTGACGGGTACTGTTGTTATACTAGTATGGGGATTTCCCAAAATTAGGGGTACCTTTGCAGGGGTCCCAATAATAAGGATTATAGTATTTTGGGGCTTTTATTGGGGTCCCTCATTTTAGGAAACTACTATATCACCCAATGCCAGCTCACTATTCCTTTCCGAGATGATCCAACTTCGGAAGGCTGATCTTTTCACATGTTGACAGGATGCTAACAGCGAGGAACCGATCATGTCATGAATACATGAATACGCTGGCGTCCTAAAAGCTGACCTGGACTTCAAATTCCCAAATTTCACACGTACCAATACTGCTACTACTTTTACTATTGCTATTATCATTACTTTTTTAAGTCTTAGTCTTACCACTCATAGTATTGCTTTTATGTCTGTTGCTAGTATAATTACTAACAATTACTATTCCTATCAGTACTCGAAGATCCAACCTCTGGCGCTGTTGACAGCCGCTTCCGCCGCGCGTTCGGCCTGTGCTTGCTCCAAAACGGCTCAATGAGCCACATGAACTTGTGATAGTCTAAGCTCCTATTATATCCCCCCGAATAACCCCTAGAATCCCAAGAATATAGGGTTGAGGTCTTGTCGTATGTAGTCTAAACTCCTAGTATCCCCCTTCAAAACCCTTATAGTAGTCCCCTATATACTCCCTTGTATCATCTCCCCTTTAAGCAGCTTAGACCATAGCTCACATATTTCAAGGGCTGGGGAACCCTCATTTGGGAGGCCTGACAGGGGACTCCACATAAGGCGGGCTCTTGTCCGGAGACCTCGGGGCAGAAGTCTCGCTTAATATGGGCCCCCTTATTTGCTTGAAGGGCTTTTTTTATAGGAATATATATATATATATGGATATGCTATCCCCCCCCCCACCCCCCAAGAATGGAGAATCACATGGAAAAGAACATGGAAAAAAGCATGGACAAGAGCATGGAAAATGATATGGAAACTGGGATGGGTCCCTCTGGAGATTCTGCAACCTCAGCCTCCACTCCCAACTACGCATATTCGACATGGATGACTTAGCGGTCTTCATGCAGCTGCTCCCCTCTAACCTTTGATCAAGACCTGGATTTCTTAAGCTTGAGTTCACAATTCTCAACTTGACAAATGTTCACGCAATTTTGCTTACGGGCTTTTCAAGCCCAGAATGGGAGTGAAGAACAGCCTTACGTAGAAGCATCTCTGGCCCTGATGATGGCATCAGTACTGTTGCCTAGCTTATGACCCTAAACTCTAATCCCTAAACACTTTGTTCTCTGAGCCTAGTCAAAAGCACTAGGAAAGCGATACGGTACTATACCCTAAATAGTAGTTTCAATTTTCTGTTTCCATTATCCCGTATATAACCCCAAATCACTATAGTAGTTTCTATTCTCTTTTCCGTCATCCTCTATATAACCCCGACATACTACAATAGTTTCCATTTTCTTCTCCGTTCTCCCCTATATAACCCCAATATACTATAGTAGTTTCCATCTTCTTTTCCATTCTCAAAACAGAGCTTTTCCAATCCCATCCTCCTGGAGGACACAGGAAGCCGAACCTCTCATATGAGCTAAACCCTAAACCCTTCAACCCTAACCCCCACACCCCCCACACCCTACACCCTAAACCCTTGAACCCTGAACCCTGAAACCCTAAACCCTTAAACCCCCAACCCCTAGTCTGAACTCCTAGTATCCCCCTGAATAACCCCTGTAATACTGCACTATATTCATAGCCCGCTGTAAGGAGTTTACACTATGGCTCATATGCCAATGTTTACTCTACTATCTCCATCTTCCCGGCCTCCCTTCTATTCTGTTTCCGCAATGGGTGGATCTAATAAAACAAATATAAGTTTGAATTCCTTGTTGGATTTTAACCCTGAACCTTCAACCCTAGTCTAACAGAGGCAAAATCCACTTTCCAATTCTGGACCAAATTCTCAGGAACCTCCTCGAGACGTCGCTGCAGCCGCGACTGCGCCACAGACTCGCGGATTTGGCGAGCCTTCTAAGTGTGGTTGAGGGCGTATGCTTTAGGATTTGGAGTTGCGGCTTTGGGATTCAACGCCTGTTCAGGGTTTGGGGTTCCGGGTCTTAGGGTCAAGGGTTCTAGGGTTTTCGGGTTTGGGAGTTTGGGAGGGCTTGGGATTTGGGGCTTAAGGCTTAGGGTTGAGGCGTTTGGGCTGAAAGGCCTACGGTTTAGTAGCCTGGGATTATAATCCCCCTTAAGTAGATAGAGTTAAAGGGGTTATATAGGAATAGTGGAAACGAACATGGAAACTGCCATTTATGTAGGGTTTAGGGTATAGCCCCCTTGAAGTAGATAGAATATGGCTTTCGGTATATCAGAATAGGATCGCCACGTACCCCATGATCTATCTATATACTTGAGGGGGACTATAAAGGTTAAGGTTAATCAATTTGGAAGAGGATTTGGGAGTAAGGGTGTAGGATTTTTGCGTGTTCAGCGGTTTTCGGGGGCTTGAGTCAAGGTTTGGGCCCTGGAAGCTGGGAATTGAGGGTTTAGTAATCGAGGGTCTAAAGTCCCCCTCAAGCAGATAGAATGTGGCTTTGGGTATATTAGAATTTATAATAGGATCCCCATATACCCCACATTCTATCTACTTAAGGGGGGCTATAGAAGTTTGGGATTAAAGGTTTGGGTCTGGAAGTTTGGCACTAATGGCTTGGTTTAGCGCTTGGGATCAAGGGATCAGGGTTGAACAGTTTAGGATCAAGCGTTTTAAGCTCAACCCGCTGGGTTCAGCTCCTGGTGTCACTTTGGGTCATGGGTTCGTACCCCCCCCCTAAATAGTAGACCCCCTAGGTTCTCCCAGCAATTGAGGTTATTCAGCCTAATTAAGCTGATTTCAGTGGTTGGCCTCGGGGGGGTAGGACAGCAGACGTTCGTACGGGCAGCCATGATTGGGAATTAGGTCTGCTGTTGATCTTGACCCAGTTCTCAAGCCCTAAAACCTCAGCCGGAGCTCTGACCTTAAACCTTAGGGTGCAGGGGCCCTGAAGCCCAAACCTTAAACCCTTAAACACCAACTCTAGGGCGGCTTATACTCCAAGCCTCCCAGGCTGTAAGTAAGGGTACTCGATAAGCAAAGATCTGCCTAGTTTGAAAAATAAATTCAAACCTGAACTGAAGCCAGCTTGGGAATAATCAAAAAACAAAGCAGCAGTCTGGGTGAGGGCGGGTGAGGTCGTGTAAATGATCCAGAAGTTTCTAGTCAAGACAGAAGCCTTCTATAGGGGCCTTGTGTGCTTCGCAAAAGCTTGTTAGTATTCTCTGAATGCTGAAACTTGAAATGGTAGAATCTGACTCGGGGGTATCATTTTCAAAAAAGACTGCCGATAGGTTGAAATCTCTGGAGTGAACAGGGGCCCAAAATTACCAACATCATTTTCGGGTCTCTTTGAAGTGGCCCAGACCGGAATTATACAAGGAATCTAGAAACTATTGGTTGGGCCTCGAAGTCCCTGTTATAGACCCCTATACGTTGCTAGTGTCCATTTGAGCGGGCGGCAAAATTCAAAGGCTCTGGGCGGAAATAAGACAAGGGGCATCTTTCTTGGGATTAGGTATCACTTCCTCAGGGTATCGCTTTTGGGATTAGGTATCTCTTCCTCAGTGTACTCATTTCCTCCTGCAGTACTGCCACAAGAGGCTACCATTTAGATGCTTGCTCATTTCATCTTCCATGTTCTGATTTTCCACTATCCCTAAACCGTCATCCACCAGAAACTGTTCGGTAGCTTCCATTAACACGGGACCCCAATATGAAACCCAAAATAAAAAATATCCTAGGGAACCCCCCCAAGGTTTCCCTAACTCACGCAAACTTCCATTGAGGCCCTTATAGTACTCGTGCCCTAAACCCCCCAAAGCCCTAAACCTCAAATCCTAAAGCCCCAAACCCTACACCCTCAATCCTCCACCCTTTATTGCCTCGAGGCTATCTTCAGCACTGGGACCTCGGTTTGGGAGGGTTTTAGAGTTTCGGGTTTGGGGCTTAGGGTTTGGGACTGGGTTTTTAGGGTTGCGGGTTTGGGGTTTGGGGTTTAGGGCTTAGGGTTTAGGGCTGAGGGTTTCAGGTCCAGGCTTTAGTGCTCCTATGGGTCTTAGACTCTAGATGAGCTTGGAGGGCTCTTGGTCTCGGGACTCAGGCTGAGGTTCAGGGCTTAGATTCTCACGTCTTAGGCTTAGGGTTTTGGGATTAGGGCTTGAATGCCGTGTCTCAGGGTTAGGGAGGGCTTCCTACTGGGAAATCTTTTGGTCACCGCAACATGGGTCGGGAAATGCGCTGCATGGATGGGAGATTCGGGCGGGGAGTATATTGTATTTCGCTCACTTTAACCACTTCTCCCACTAGACCCTCAACCCTTGAAAGCGGCTACAGGACTTCCACCCTAAACCCTGAACCACCAGGAGCCCCCCTTATTGCAGACCGACCCAAAGCTAATGGGATCTTGTAAGCTTGCACTACCCCCACCCGAACATGTTTCGGCCCCATATGTAAGGCCCAAATATGCCGCGAGCAGGGATTAACGTTAGACCTTATTTGAACCACGTCTGGTGGCTGTTAGGTTGGACTCCATGAAAAGCGGGCGTCTTCAACCTGTAACGCCTACATCGAGCACTGATTGGTGAGACGGAAAGAATGACACAAACCAAGAAGCAACAGCGGCAGGGAGGTTGCAACCCTAAGCCCAAGCGAGCGTCGAAGAAGCTGCTCCTGCGATTTGTAACTGGGCATGTCCAGACACCATTTTCCCAATGAGTGCCCCAAGCAAAAGTCCCTACTACAGGGATGTGACCGCAATTCACACGCCCCTGTCTGGTGGTGTGCTTTGGGTATAGCACTTGATGTTGAGACTTCACCTATGGCTATGTTGCCCCGAGCCCTGAACCCTATAGAAAACCTCAAGCCCAGGTCTGAATCTGCAAGCCCAAACCTTCAAACGCCAACCCACAAGCCTAAGACTGACTGAAGCCACTCCCCCCAAAATAGATGAGCAAAACCATGAGAGGTGCAATTGGTGCACTCCGGGATGGCCTTCACACACTATGCTCCGGACCGCTATAATCCTTACATGGCTGCTGTCTTCTTCCTTCAATGAACCCGGGGCCCCTTGAGGCCTCAATCGCCAAGCACCACATCAACTCCAAATCCAAAGCCTCACATCCTGAACCATAGGCTTTTAACACCTAATTACACCTTCAGCCCTAAACGCTCAAGCAGCAACCCTCAACCCACAATCCAGGCGCAAAAGCTCAGCTCGCTAAGGTTGGAGCCCTTTGCCGGGCCCAGACGTGGTCCCTCAGGGACTGCGTCCGTAAAGCTGACCTTCTGCTGTCTGTTTAGGGTTTAGGGGTTCAGGGTTTAGGGCTATGGATCCAATGTATTGCCCTAATAATGCAGGATCAAATGGAAAAGCAAAAGGAAAATGAAATGGAAACGTGGAGTTCGTAGGGATGTACAGGAAGCCAAAATGTAGGTTTACAGGGTTTAGGTTTTATTGGGTTTAGGATTGATAGGGTTTAGGGGTTATTCAAGGGCTCCAAAAAATCCCAATGTAGGTAATATTCACCGACTTTAGGGCCCAATGGAAGTGGTAGTTGTATACTTGGATTCCCAAGGCAAGGTTTGGGGGCTTAAGCTTTTGGGGTGGAACTTACAGTAGGGGCCTGAGTAAGCAGGTCACGTACGGAGTATATTGGGATCATACAGGGCTTTTGGGAGATCATGTTGGGATTGCAGTGTCCTACACCCTAAGCCAATCATTACATAGGGTTACATATACATACATATATATATATATATTTATGTATACTTGTATATATAAGGTGATGGATATTCGATCTACTTTGGGGGGCTGTACCCACGAAGGCAAGCGCATAAGGATTCCAAAGGACGGATAGCAAAGGCATGATAATAGGCCTGGACTGCTCGGAAGCTAGGCAGCAAGACATGGCAAAAGGCTGAAGGCCCCAAAGGCACCAGTCAACGCGTTCAGGCCACGCCCAGGGTTTTGGGATGTTTTGGGAATAGGGTGGGGATGGCTTTGCAAATTCTGGGTTTCAAATTCAAGGATGAAGATCTAGAGGTCCGGATTTTCCGGGGCCTTAGTAGGTTCATGAGCCAGAGGCGCTTTTGGGGTTCATGTGCCGGCAGTGCAGGGTTCACAGTCCCGACGATGTTGGAAAGACAAGAGTGAAAGACTAGCAGACTAGCCATTACCACTCACAGAAAAAATCCTTCAGTCCAACTCGAAACCTGCATTCAGTTGATCTGGACGAGCCCTGCGCCTCCTAAACTTTTTGGAACCCCATTTGCTGGGCCGTATAGTTTCGCTTGGCTTCCTGCCGACACTGCCGCCGGGCAGAGGAGCAATGCCTGAGACTGGAGAAAGTTCAAGGCGACATAACCTGAAAATCAAGGCAAAAATCTGGCGTAAAGTTGTGAAGTTCTCGTATAAGAGCCCGCGCCTCCTCATGGGGGTCTGTAGCGGCATGCGCTACAGTGGGTAGGGTTTATAAGAAAGCCCTTCTTATTGATCATGCCGGTTCCTGTTCTGTCCCCTCAATCAAACCAATGCTATTGCAATCATTTCTGCCTCATCGGCCCCTGTGACTGTTGCTGCTTTCGCCGATCTTTCCCACTGTTTCCTTGCAGCTAAGCTACTCCTACCACTGCTGCTGTTGCCGCTGCTGCTGCTCCTCCTAGTCCCCCGTAAGTAGATGGAATATGGCCTTGGGTATGTTATAAAAAGATCCCCATATACTCCTATTCCATCTACTTTAGGGGAGAAGTGACTGGCTTTTGTGGTGGGGCCGATGTAGCTGCGGCGTTTGTGCTGGAGGGTTTAGGGTTTAGTGTTTGGTCATGAGCCTGCTGACACAATTTGTTCTGTTGATGGGTTTTTCTGGCACTTTTTTGTCCAGCGAATCTTCTGGAAAGGGCAACAAAACCCTAGCCCTAAACTCCAAATACCTAAGCCTACACACAGAGATACGTCTCTACATATGTATATATATATATGTGTGTATATGGTAGTTTCCCTAAATTACTGTTCCCAAAATGGGGGAAACTTATATAGGGCCCCGTACTATAATGGGAAACCAAATATAGGACCCCGTATTATAGGGAATTTAGACCAATACCCATATATGTTTATGCATGCGTATATGTCCCTAAACCCCGCTTCAGGGTCCGTGAGGTTGCCAAGAACATCCCCCCCATGCTGCTTCATGGCAACAGAGAACCTCCCCCAATCTGAGAGCCAGGCTCTAAAAAGGGCATCCACCATGCAGAGGCAGTCCTGGAATGCCAACTTACTTTTCTACTACTATTGTGGTTACTATGACCACTGGTACTACCACTACTGCTAGTACTACTGCTTACTATTGGTATTCCTACTATCGCAACTTGCGCTACGTACTGCCACCACTGCTCATCATTAGTAGCATGAAGTCTGTGAAACCTGGTTACTGCTACTAGTGCTAATTATCACTAGTACCCCTGCAAAAATGGGCTTGAGGATGGGTTTTGGAGCGTACATGGGACACGGAATGGGAACAGAAAAGGGAAGAATCCTAGCGCGTTTTGCCACCTCCACAAACCATGGGAAAGAACAGCCTGAGAAAAGGTTCAAGGTGCAGGTCATTATCCTGTATGGAAATTACTCAATTGTTTCACCTGCTTCAAGTCCTGAATGTTTGCAAAGGCTGGTGTAGGCCCAGTTCCATCTTGAGAAACGTGTTGCAGTAATCATGTGATTTATAGTCTTAACAACTATGATCCCCCTCAGTAACCCCTATAATACTCCCCCATATGATAACCTTTTTAACCCTCTTTAAGGAGTTTAGACAGCTCACGTGCCCTAGTCCGCCCAGACGAAGTGCAGAAAGTCCTGTGCGCACAGCTTGCCGGAGAGGTCCTGGCGTTGGCACAATTCACCCGCGCGGGCATGCTGCCCTGTCCCTCACTTGAGCTATAATCTAAACTCCTAGCATCCTGCATGAGAACTCCTGAAAGGTTCCCCTATACAATCCCCTACAAAACACCCCTTTAAGAAGTTTAGACGATGCGTGCGTGTTGTGCGCAACACTTCGCAGCCTATCAGCACATGCCCCTTGCTTCGACGTCCCCATTTGGGTCATGTCCAAAATTGTGTCCTGTTCTTGCATTCCAAATTCTAGGTCCTGCGCCGTGAAGCCTAATGGTCACACAACTGAGGGCAACATGTTTAGAATAAGCCAGAGACAGCAACATTGTCCTCCTCGAACTTGCTGAACATGCGGTGCTGTGCCTCCTGGTCTACAAGGAACTTGCACTCTCGCTAGTTTGAAGACCGGAACTTTCGAGACCTTCATGGAGAGAAAAGAAGCGCCTTAAACAAAGCACTCGAAGAACATGTACAATCGTATGTATTCGCAATCTCTCAAGAGTGCAAGCCCCAGACCCATCGGCTTTGAAACCCCTAAATTCCCCATAAGTCTTGAACACCTAGATTCCCCCAAAGCTTGTCACTACATGGCTACAGAAATCCTCTGCACCTGCCCAATGTCCTGGGTGCTAAACCAGGCCAACACACTATAATGGATTCCACAGGGATTTTAGGGTATATATTGGGGTTATATTGGGATAGAGGAAAATAGAAAGGAAACTACTATAATGGGTTTTGTAGGGATTACAGGTTACCAACCGACTCTAGAAGACTACTGCGCTCATCCCTCCCTCCTACTTCTGCTACCACAACTGCTGCAGTCTGCTGCCATACTTCTACTTCTATGTCTACCTGTGCTTCTCCGTTTGCATAACAATAATGGGGGTTGTCCGAGATTGCTTATCTGGAAATCGCCCTCTTGCCATATCTTCTGCATCCCAAGGTTGTGTCTGGACAAAATCTGGTCTGCTCGGCTCATGCTGCTCTGCCATAGCTGCGCTTTCACGACCACAGAAAACCCTGATTTTGCTTCTCGCATGTTCATAAACGAAGGTTGAAGCCAGCTCCAGCTTCTTCTACCGGCTCTACCACTACTGCTACGAAGCATCATCACCAATCTAATCGCTTGACACGCCTGCGCTGGAGCTTGTAGACCTTTCCGTTGGAAAACGGCTTCAACAAGGTCGCTGACCTGAGGGCCATTCAGGATGCGAGAAGGGTTCGAAGAAGATCGGGCATGAGCGGAGTAGAACTCGTGGAAGTGAAGATCCCTGTTGAGGACTACTTGAGATTCTGGGCCTTGATGAGATATGAGCCCTTACTTTAAGCCGTAGCTGAATGCTGCTAACACTGCCAAAGTGCTCTTCGTCGTCGACCGTAGCAGATGTACCGAGAAGCTTAGACTGGCTTCTTTTGCATACTTTCTGCCAGTAACTTCTACGCTCAAAGTCGCAGTGTTCTCTCCACTTCCAAGCTCTGTGGTTTGAGGACCCGTCACAGGGCAAGATGATAGGTTTAAGTTGTTTTCGTTTGGTAGATACTGCCTGTTCTTGCGTGTCTGCTGTTTGTTGACCCTACTTTCAACCCTCAACCGAAGCAAACCCAAGGGGACTCCACAAACGGAGATTTCATTCCCAAGTTGCCTTAGGCAGGTTTTGTGGAGTCCTTGCGCAGGTTGAACACATGCGTGGGAATTTTCTGGGCCTCGCCAGAAATAGCGTAGAACCCCAAAATGGGGCACAAACTACTGACGGCTACATAGGTTCCACTTAGCTTGGGGGAAGCATAAGTTTCTTCTTCGCAAACTAACGACTGAGGCGCAACCTCCTCATCTGCCCAGGCCAGCATACCAGTTCGATGAGCATCGCATAGCCTGCTGTACTCACCGGGGACTAGCAGGGAATAAGGGAATGCAATCCCTATATGATCCCCAGATAATGTATTCCCTGATTCCCGACCAAGCTCCAGCAAGTGTAGCAACATGGAGCTTTTTGTGAACCCAGCACTGCTTCATGTTTGGAGGCCCTCATAAGGCTACCCTAAGCCCTAAACCAAAGGCTTAGGGTTTGGACCTGGGATTGTCTGACTACGTATCTTCCAAAATCAAAGCCGCTGCGATGCCCCCGGCTTCAGGGCTTAGGGCTTAGGATGCCGGTTCACAAACTAATCCCGGTTCTGGGGACTCTTTCAAGGGCACCCCTGCGTGTCCGTAAGCTGAAGGTCTAAGGCAAAAGCACAGTCTCCAGCCCTGAACACCTGAAACCCAAGCCACCAAACCCGATTCGAAAACTCCAAGCGCTAAAGACCTGATGGCTTCCTGTGATGATGAAACCCCACCCCTAGAGAGAAACATTCCCCACATAGCGCCACTAAAAAAAATGAAATGCTACATTCAGAGGGGACTACAATGGCCTCGTGCATCCTAAACCCTACCTAGAAAGCCTAAGGCCGCTACCTATGATCTACTTTCCCCTGAGCAACTTTGGCGTAGAGTCTAAACCTTAAACCCTAAGCGAGGCTTCTTGAGGTAAAACGTAAGCCGTACATCGTGCATGCCTGAAGCACTGCAAGGAAGCCCGGGCCAACTCGCCACCTCAGCACGTACTTGGGGTTCAGAGTGTTAAGGGTTGAGGGTTTAGGGTCGTACTTGGGCTCTATTTTGATTTTACTGTTGGTTTTGTGTTTATTTGCCTTGGACCGGGGAGTTTAGTACAGTTTAGGGGTGTAGATGCTAGGGCTAAAGTTTTCAGCAACTTTAGCTTTCTAGGGGTTTAGGGTTTAGGACGTGGAGGCAGGATTCGGGAGATACATGTTCTGTAATGAGACTCATTGCAGCATGCGTTCGTTGAGTGTTGAGATGCGTCTTTGAAACCCAGTTAAAATAGCTAGCTTTGTGGTTGTAGAATTACGATGGCATCAAGCTTTGTAGGTTAACACTACGCCCTACACAGGGCAAAGTAACTTCCTGCCAGCGGAGGGTTTTTTATTGGAGGTTGATCCAATTAAGATAAGTGGGTTTCGAAAACGAGCGGTGCCTTTCTGCACGGCTCTGGGGTCCTCCCCTTTTTTATGATCACTACCTTTCCTCCTCATAAAAAATACTCAGCTGCGGTTCTTGCCATCCAAACTAATAAAACCCATGTGAGCCGAGGCTTCAAAAAGGGTTGTGGTATTCAAGGGTCTGAGAGAGCTCGTTGACGAAAACGAAGGTCGGAGTTTGTTCCGCTACTTTAAACCGTCGTCTTTTCTTGGACCCGCGGACTCTGGATGATGTAGGTAGGATTCGAAGTATGACTGGAGCCCATGTTGAGCATGATGAATGCAGCCTCCCCAATCCAGCAATTTTCTGATGCTGTCTCTCTCTCGCTCTCTGTCCCGCTCTCTGTCCCTCCCTCTCTCTCTCTCTCTCTCTCTCTATCTCTCTCTCTCTCTCTGTGCAGCCTCGCTTAGAGAGCATATGCAACATTGCTAAACAAGCTTTGCAAGAAAGAGCTATCTTCTATGCATTTGAAAATTTCAAGACCTGTTCGAGACTTTGCGGGCCTTCCGTTCAAGGCTAGAACTTATAAACCGCAACAACCCTAAACTAGGGCAGGTTTGGGGGCCCCGTAGAAATAATTTTCATGGCTTCATCAGCAAATATGTAGGATTGAGGGCACGAAGAACAACATAACATTTTCACACCTACCCTGTAAACCCTTCGGCATTGTATCTTGCACTCCCATTTTCTTGACCTGCGAGCGCCGAACTCTCCACTGCGGCCGCAGCAGACCTTCACGATGAAATCACGAGCTCACTTATGCTTTAGGGGTTTAGAAGTTGGGGTTTAGGATTCTTCCTAACTGAGTTGTGCATAATTAAGCTAGGTAAGGGGGAACCTAGGGGTTGTGGGCAAGGGCCAGGGGCCTTTACAAACAGGGCTTCTGGTTGGAATGGCAATTCAACAAGGCTTATACGGGACGGGAGGGTACGCAGGGTGGACAGTAACAAAAAACAGAGATCTCACGGCCTTAATGAAGACCTCCAGCCAACATTGACTCATACTGGGTCTGGCATTCAACTCCTGTAGAAAAGAGGCACGAAAGCAATCATTGCCATCAGGGAACCAGATTACCCAAGTCGCAATGCCGCGCACGCCCAACTTCACATTACATACACGGAGGTTTGCATGAATTAGGTCCGCTTAGGGCCCCCAACCCAGGCTTACAGGAGTTTAGAGTGTATATTTAGACCCCCCTGTTTCTGGAAACTCTACAATTTGCAACCCAACCCTAGACAGTCTTCACACAATCCTTAAAGCCGGGCTTGAAGGCTCATTTTTCAAAAGCCTGCAGGGTTTAGGGTCCCGGGTGTTTAGGGTTTAGGATCTTCAGGGTTTAAGCCTTTTTGGGTTTGGGGATTTCGGGTTGAGGGACCTTCTTCCATAAACTCCTCATCGCAGTGGTCACACAAGGTTCCGAGCACCCAGAGACCTTCCTCCGGATAGCAAGGGGTGAAGCTTCTAGTATTCTTGTGGTCCCTCTAACCGCCAGTGTAGTAATGTCTAGTTTCTTTTTCCATTCCCTCGTTCCCTGTCAACCAGAGGGAAGCAGTTGAGTAGTGTTTTTTTGGTGGTTGAACCTAGTAAGATTATATTCCTTATATAAAATACTTTACCCCCCAAAAAAGATATAATCTTACTCTACATTGGGTACCATAGCATCCCCAAATAAAATACTACTCAGTTGGGTTGCCAGGCCTCAGCAGCTTGGGAGAGCTCGCCTTAGAAAAGCACAACCCGGCACGGATCCATGTGAGGGTTTAGGGTTTAGGGGGAGGGTTTATCAAAATGGGTGTACCCTTCGGTCCCTCTAAGGGGATTGTAGGGGTATAGAAGGGCTTAGTTTTGCAAGTCATTAAGGTTCAGGGTTTGGGCGGGGGTTTTCAAAATCAGATGAAGGTAACCCTCATAGAAACAAGGGATATATGGGGATTACAGCAAGCATTCTGGGCTTAACCCCAAACCCTAAGCCTGGACTTATGAGGAACTCTGATTTGCTCCCTTGCTTTTCATTCCGGTGAAGGAATCAAGGGTTTGGGGTTTCGAGGTTTGCTTGTAGTAGCATGCGTATGCTTCAGGCGTTCGGGTACAATTTTGATATCAGCTTGGTGTTGGATGAAAAATGTGTTACACATACATCGGGAATAACAGAGGGTCCCGAATGATTATACAAATCATGTTGAGGTCTATTTCGCTGTACCTCCGCTATAACTACTGAAGGAGTCTAGGACAGTGACATCGACAATGATTTGGGCGGCTACGTTGCCCGAGTTCTCCTTCCTGATGCATTGCTGATGCTCCCTTCCAGCGAGCATCTAAAGGTCGCAATATTCCCTAAACCCTAAACCATCTACCAAAGACTCTGCCATTCCGAGTGTTCAGATTCAACGCTAATCCCTTCTTCCTTACACTAAAACCCCCCAATCCCCCGTAACATTAAGAACTCCCAGTATATTGTAATAAACAACAATGGGTAAATTGGTATTCGCGGGGTGGGGTGGGGGTTTAATATGAGAGGGAGGGGCCTGCAACTGCCAAGAAGCTTACCTCGATTTCTATACCTTCGGAGACTCGGTTTCCGTCCTGCAGCTTACCGACAAAAACAAATCCCGTCTTGGAACTTTCGCTCCATGTGGCATTGCAAGCGTACGTGCATGTTGACAAGAAAGCCCCAAAATTGCGGGGCTCGTGACAAGAAATCTCTGAGCCCACAAGTTGGAAAGATGCCAAGCTCAAGCCGAGATGAATCCTCAACGCCCGCAACCTAAAACACCTCAATCCTCCCAAGCCGGCATGGGAAGCTCAGAGCGCCACCAACGCAATGGGTATCATGTGCGAGAAGAACTCGGGAAAGGAGATCGTGACCTCCGAGCACTGAGCAACCTCTATAGTCCCCCTAAAGTAGATGGAATATGGCTTTGGGTATATTATAATAAGATCCCCATATACCCCATATTCTATCTACTTAAGGGGGACTACAAACACTAGAGGAACAAGATGCGGAAGCTTTGTAGGTCCCCGACACCCTTGAGGTAAGGGAGGCTGGATCCTTGTAGAGGTAGCCCGGCGTGGTAGAGCACCTTGGATTTCAGGGGGGGTTGTGTAAAGGAACCGCAAAGATGGAAACGTTACAACTTCATTCTCAGAATGAAAGGGCGCGGAATCTTTGTCACTGGCTCTTTCCCTGGCGCTTACCGTAGAGTATGGGTTGTATGGGTTGTCTTAGGTGGGTAGCCCTTCAATGCCACGGATTTCTTGAACGCATCTTAAGGGAAGTCAGTGTAGTCGACGCACAAACCCCGCAAACTTCATTTGATAGCTTCCACGTCCTTTCCGTGCCTTCATTCAACACTTACCACGCGTGATCCGTGGCGCCTGTGGTTTTCGCCTGGAAGACCACTTTGACTCGAAAGGCTGCAGCCCAAACTTGCCTTCCATAAGGGCATATAAGGGCCCATGTGCCTGAATTCTATAGACTTTGGCCCTGGGTGGTTCCTATGCTTTGAGGTCTGACTCTGTACTATGTAGGTGCTTTGAGCGTGTTGCCTTTCACCCTTCTGCCTTCCCCAGTTCCGCCCCTGCCCTCAATGCCAGGCTTAACTTGCTGGTGGTTTGATGTGGCTAGTAGGGAATGGAGACGGGGTCATAGAGGGATTACGTGGGAAATCCTCTATGAATCCCTTTCCTGCTTCTGTAATATTGTTCCCCAGTGACCTAATGGCCAAAACCTCACGCATGAGATCTTCGAACCCAACCCTTGTTTGGGCTTGGGGGTTAGAGCTCAGTGGCCGTGCAGTTTTGGCAAACCTACAACTACTCCCCACCTAAACCCTGAACCCTAAAGCTTAAACCATAAACCTTAAGGGTTTAGCGTGTGGCGTTAGCCTTCCTGTTATACAAGGATGACCTTCGTCACGGCCTACGCACTGCTAAACAACTTTGCCGTCACGATTCTGGGGCACTACTGTGCGGCTATGATTTTTTTTGCAAGCGCTCTTACTGGTTTTATTTTGCTAGTATTATTCACATTTGTTTTGCCGCTGCCCGTACCACTCAAGTGCAGCAGCCTCTACTGCGCCTAGCATCGGCCTCCACAACTTTTTCCTGGAAGTCAATGTCTCACTTACATATACGAAAACTTCTTCGAGTCCCTTCTGTGAAGACCCCACAAGTGTACCCATAATCTATGACAAAAGCACCCACGTTTGTCTTGAAAAGTGCACAAAGGCCTTCAGGCGTTGAATCTCAGTCCAAGGTTTTATTAGGCTTTAACAACCTACCTAGACCCTCCCATGTAGTTCCTTTTTGGGTTTGTTATGGTTTTTTGATTAGGACTCTCATGAGGACTACCAAAAAGGTGCTACATGGGAGGGTCCAGGTAAGCTGTAGACACTCTTCTGAGACAGAGAAACCCAAGGAGACCCCAAAGCCCGAACTTTTGACAAAAAAAAAACGTCAAACCCTTACTTAGACGGGCTAGGGGTCTACAACAGGGGCTTTTGGGGATAGTAGGTGACTCCTGGTAAAACTCTTAACCCCTAACCACTGAATCCCTTGTACTCCTACACCCTTTTATGGGTCCCTAGCGTCCTGGAGGTTAATTACCTTGAATCCTTAACCCTACACCCTTTTTGCCCTAGACCCCAGACCCTAAACCCTAAGTCCCCCATTTCCCTAAACCCAACGAGTCTTGAGCTTCGAGCCCAGTGCTCTGCTTCACGAATAGCAGCTTGGTAGGCCTGAAGAAACATGTGGGCCATAGTCGAAACTCCTTAAAGGGAGGTTATATAGTTCATTTTATAAGGAGCTGTCATAGGGGATATTCGGGGGATGCCAGGAGTCTAGACTATGGCTCAGGTGGGTTTGTGGGCTTACAGGAAGGTCCCGTAGGGATGTGAATGCACATAGAGTGTACGTAGTGTAGGGTTTTGTAAGGATCTATAGGGCTTCCCCTCCCCCCGCCCTCTGATAATCAATTCCCTATCATACAAGGGTCCACTATATTGAGGGTTTTTGTCATTGGGGTGGGACATGATTGTTCTTTTGTGGGGGAGGGGATCAAGGCTTCTTTTTGGGAAATGTGGCCCCTAGAAACATTGCCTACAGCCCAAGAAGGAAACTGGCAGCGACATTTCCCATCCCATGAAGGTAGCCAGACAGTCAGAGAAGCCACTTGCCAATCTATCAGAATGGCCATATGCGAACCTTATCTGATATTTCGTGAGATTCTACTGGGCTTCGTTGGACTCGCAATCGGAAACCCGACTGCAAATCTCATGCGTTGGGTACTGCCCCCTAGTCGTCAGCGACAGTTGGCCAATTTTCAGTCATTTATAGCAATATGATAAGTATGCCTCTATACAGCCCTTACGTTTTACCCCGATTCAAGGTCTGGCTCATTCAAAGATTAAGGTTTAGGGGTTTGGGGTTTAGGTAAACCCTAGCTAAACCCCAAACCCCAAAAGGTTTAGGGCATCGGTATAAGACCTAGGGTTTTGGGGACACTGATCTAAGCCTAGCGTCCCCGAAATTAACAGGTTCAAAGAATGTAGTAGTCTAGTAATGTATCTTTTTAGCTGGGGATCAAGACTCCTTCTGACCTCAAGTCTTAGCCCAAACGGGAGCTTCTTAAAAAAATCCTCACAAGGGACCCCAGAATCCCCGTCTACTTGCAATATACCCATCAAAGGGTACCTGGTACCTTAAGCGTACTCCGCGAAACCCGTACTTGCAAGCTGTTTTGACCACCTACTACCCTCAATGACCGCAACTGTAGGCCCCACAGCCCATACATCCAAGTAGACCTACAAAGTGAAGAGAGCCTCCAAGCAAACCCAAAACCCCAAGCTTGGGAGGCCTGAATCCTAAACCCTAAACCACGCCCGGCCTCCTCACTCTCAGGCTTCGGTGCCAAGTCGTCCACCCTAGCACAGAGCATCTAATCTGCAGCGGCTAGGAGTTCGGGGAAGTGGGGATGTTGGGAATGTCGGGTTTAGGGACTTAGGAATATGGAGTTTAAGGTTTTGGGTTTAGGGCTTTGGGCTGTAGCAGAGCGGCGTAGCAGGGTCGAGGTTCTGGTCAAACAAGGCCTTGACAACGCGCAAGGTTGAATGGCAGCTTCCATGTTCTTCTGTCGAACTTTCAAACTCTTCTGTGCAGACGTGCTTTAAGTACATCTGGGGATTTCCGTCTGCGGCAAACGGGGATATGAGCTGTCAACTCCAACCTCCACACTGCCCAACACTCCCCCAAACGCAAAACTCAACATCTGAGAATCAAAAATCTAAACTTTGAAGCTAGAAGCCCCACACCGCATACGCTCAGAATCAGGCCAGTAAGTTGCTAATGATGCCCGAAGCCCGGCCCTCATAATACAAGAATTGCTCTCCTCAAGAGACGTACCTGTGAACATACTTGACCCCACGTTTGCAAATTGAGTACATCTACACGCCCATGAGCACCCATACATGCTTGCAAAACTATAGCCCCCCTCCAGTAGCCAGAATATGACTTTGGGTGTATTATAATAAGATCCCCACATACTATCTACTTAAGAGAGGCTATAATTTTACAGGGCCGGAAAAGTGTCTAGGCCATGGCCTGCATCCTCCCTAAGCTGCTAAGTTTTGCCCAGGCTGCAAACCTTGAACAACCTTGAGTCTTAAACCTTCCATGTTAAGCCCCAAATTCCGAAATGTGAAAACTCCGATGTCTAATTACTTGGAATTGGTCCATATTGGGAATGACATGATACAACTCCGATCCGGCCTCTGCATCAATGTCCTGTTGTCGTCCAGAAGCGCCTGACACACGCAAGAGATCTGAATTCCTTGCCAGCTTTTGTGGCAACCTTGATGTGTCTTTTTGAGTGCAAACCCAGCAAGGACTTTCAATCATGTGAAAAGTATGTCAGGCCAACGACCGCAATCAACTACGGAGGAACCAGAGCTCATCGCCTTCTGCAAACGGCTTGTGTGAAGATGTCTCAGTACTAGAATTCCTTCGCTGCGGATCCTTATACTGAAGTTTCGGATGTTCCGGGTTGAAAGCATTCTCATAATCGCTGCTCCTGCGACTATGCCCCCACCCTTTACGGCATGAGTGGATCCAGGTGGACCAATATTTCTGTAGCATTGCTTGCATATAGAGGTTTCCCACAATTTGGGATACGTCTCTGCGGGCCACAATAGCCACACTAGTATTTTGGAGCTATAGTGGGGTTCCCTTGTTAAGGGAAACTACCATATATTCTTGAACTCTAAAGCCCTTTAGGCTCTCAGGGCCTTGACGTCTCCAAAATCTTACCTGCTTCCTAGGTGGACTCCCTCACCCCTAATTAACCCTGACCCTAAACTTACTGGTTGTTAGTAGGAAACATGGAAACATAATCCTTACAATCTTCCCTTATTCCCTACTATAACTCTAAGATATACCGTATTATAACGTAGTAATTCAACTTTCTTTTCTATTATCCCTACATTACCCAAAATATTCCCCTACTCACCCTAAACCCCCAACCCTATATATATATATATATGTGTATGTCGTGATCTATTAAGGGATCTATTTTTTTAGATCCTCCCAGGGGTCTGGGTATGTAAACCCTCATCCCAACCCGTGCCTCATTGGCAGCCATCAGACGTGCGGCATCGGCCTTTCGGTGCCGAGAGGCTCACAGCGCGGCTTCAGTCAAAGAAAGAGGAAATACTAGAATACATTAGGTTGGGCCCCCACCCACTAACAGTGACCACAAGTGGTAATGGTAATTATATTAGGGTCCTTATATATTGCTAATCTACCACTGTTAGTGGGTGGGAGCCCAACCCAAAGAATACACTATAACCTAAAGTACATTTAAGCCATCATTGAATATAATTCAGAAATCCAACCTGCTACGTAGTTCTAGATTCCCTAATCTGCAAATATATCATCTAAATAAAGTGTGAAAATTGTGAATAGAGTGAACGGGTAGCGGAGAAGTGGGAACTAAGCGTGAGGAACAGTTTAACTATGCGGGTCTGACTAGAGGTCCCGGCAACATGCCCTGAAAAAGTGAAGAAAGCAGAATGGTTGATTCATCAATCCAGGGCCAGCAATTGCACGCTTTGTGGGGCCACCGGCCAACTGCCTTATCACTTACCGCTCTCAGCCGCTTGCATCCCAGCCAACCAGTCACCCCAATTCCCAACCCGCCCACCCTCATTTGCACTTTTTTCGCACTTGCCTCTGCCTGCTTTCGCATCTTTTTCACACTTTTCCAGAGGGCGTCCTTGGGGGTCCGGATCCATGAAACACACAGTGTACAGTGGGAAAAACGCGCGGAAAACGTTTAAAACAAGTTTGAGAAATATTGTAGTTTCCCTAAATAAGGGGACCCCAATATACTATAATCCTTATTATGGGGACCCCTAAAATGGTTTCCCAATTTTGGGAAACCCCCATATGCGAAAGTTGTAGAAGTTGGGAGCTGGCCAGGGAGCCCCCCGGCCTTTGCTCCACCCCCCACCCAGCCACCTAGCCAAAGCAAGCTTCCTGTTTCACTCACACTGTCCTCACACAATAGTCGCACTTATTTGAACTTTTTTTACACATTTATTAACACTTGCGTCCTTTTTTCGCACATTTAGGGTTCTTGACCTTCCCCAGAGTTAAC
>CAJNIZ010031724.1:19886-50178 GCA_905231905.1 Symbiodinium pilosum | reverse complement strand
AACCCCCAAACCCTAAACCCTGTATGGAGAAATTGGGTTTTCCCTGGTTCAGGCAAGCCGCAAGTAGCGAAATCAAACTCGCCCAAGCTGTCCTTAAACTGCACCGTCTTGCGCGCAATGCTGTTGTTTCAGTATGATACCAGACTGATTAGACGCCGCGCTTCAACAGCTCAAGGGATAACTAGCACACAGCTTTTGCGGAAAGCCAGGCGGAGATGCAATTTGAACGAAGGGACATGAATCAGACTATGAACCCGTCACACTTTCCGCGTGATATCGCATGATTTTGACATACCCAACGCTCTCTTCGCAGAAGTGCCTGCTGGTAGATGTCTTCCCCAAAAGCAAGTGCTGGGGGAAGACCTGCTTGAGGGCTCATTCTGGGCTTCTTCTGACTTCTCTAAGCTTGTCCGGCCCACCACGCGACCAAGATACACTGCGAGGAAATACTTCTTCTGCCAAAACAGTCTAAAGAATAGCCGCGGCAGCAGAAGCTTAAAGCCTGGCGTCCCAGTCCGCGTTGATGAGCACCTTGCCACCGCCGGAGGCTGGCTTCAACACGAAACCTCAACTTGGGGTGCGTCGACACAAGGGGTTGCCTTGTCAGGATATCCTCATGGTAAGGGCCATGCTTCTCATACTTGTGGAAAGGGAAACTGCGATTTGACCCATGGTCACATGAAGCTGCCATGGTTCGGGGGTCTCTTTCAGCGCCGACCTGATTGCTTCCAAGCCTGAGGGGTGAGGGTGAAGGGACTGCTGGCTCAACAGGTAAGTGACTGGGAGGTTGGTGGGGGGGGGGGGGGGGGGGNNGGGCGGGGTAAAGGGATTAAGTATAGCTGAAGGATCGCGAGCCTGGGAAGTGTTATTCTCTCTGCAATGTCTCAGTCCTGACAAGGATAAGAAAAACTGCTTAGCAAGGTCCAAGATCCTAGGAGCCCTCCTGCTTAAGCGCCAACGTCCAAAGCCCTGATCTCAGGGTTTAGGGTAGCAAATGGTCTTGCAGATGTTTGCGCTCTGCTGCCATGAAGAAGACTACGCGAGACTAATTCAAATGAGCTAGTCCATACTAGATGTTCCCGAATTATCGACCATCGTTCGGGAGAATGCTCTGGACAACAGTGCCGAACACAAGGCTATACCCTTAGCAGAAGAATCTCGTTCCCTAAACAGCAAACCCCCAGTCTAAACCCCGATACCGAACCCCGAAGCCCCAAAGCCTAAGGCCCAAACCCTAAGCCCCAAAGCCCACACCCTAACTCCTAAGCCTCGAAACCTAACCTTCAAACCCCAAACCCAAAGTCCGAAGCCTCAAAACCCTAAACCCCAAAGCCCAAAACCTAAGTCCTAAGCCTCAAACCCTAACATCTGTAGCCCAAACCCTAACTCCTAAGCCTCAAATCCTAAGCCCCGCAAGCCCAAACCCTCACTCCTGCGCCTCAAACAGTGTAAATTAGAAGAATCTCACTTCCCTTTTTAGAGCCATTCTGGTACTACGCCCTTTTTAAACCAGCATAGGGTGAGGTCGGTGAGGTCGCTTTAAATTGCCCAAGCGCTTCAGCTCCAAACCCTACACCCTCATCCCCAAACCCTAAATCCTAAACCCCATTCCAAGCGCAACCTCGGTACGGGTTCCCGCTTTGCATTCCTCGTGCAAACGCTTCCAGGCATCCTTTAGGCCAGCAACGCTTGTAGCCACCTAGGCTCCAAGGAATGGGGTGTAGGTTCAGGGTTTAGGGCTTTGGGGATTACATGGGGATACTGCTTGGATAATGCAAGCGTCATATAAAAGATTACGTAGAGGTGATATGGCGAGATATAGGGGGAATGGAGACAAACATGGAAACGGCTAGGAATGGACAAGCCAATGGAGAGTACTATGAGGTTTGAGTTTGCTAGGCTCCAAGAAGAGACAAGGACATGAAAACTACTACAGCGTTGGGAGCTTAGGGGTTTGCGCCTTAAGGCTCAAGGTTTAGGGCTTCATGTATGAGTTAGGACAGTTAGGATTCAGGGCGACACTTGTAGCCATCTGCGCTCAGCCTCTGAGGCTACTAGGGTTTCATACGCCAATTCAGGACAAAATGAAGGCCCAGCAGGAAGTGCTGAAAACTGATGATCCACCGTCGTACGTTGACTTGGGCATCAGGACAGGCAGCTTAATTTCGAAGGCTCACTGCAACTTCATGCCTTCGGACCGAGCTAAGTGAAAATGGAATCTCAGGTTGAGCGCCTTCAAACCTCTTTATTGGGACTGGGGTCTTAGACTGGGCTAAAACGTCAGGATTTGAGTCGAAAATTTCACTGAGCTTTCAGTTGAAGATGCTGACTTGAGCGGGAACAAGCTTCTCAACCAATGCTCTTACGGCGCAGTCAACATTCGCTGATTTTGCCTTTACGTGAGGTTACTCCGCGCTATCTCTGAGGCCTAGGGTTTAGGGATTAAGCATATTATTTTTTGCAAAGTAGCTACTGGCGCCAGACATCTTCTGGATCATCTACACATGACCGCCGTTTTGCAGCTCCATAACATTACGACATGCATTGTGCATCTTTCAGCTGGCTGGCACAAAACCCACACGATGCTGATCGCTTGGAATGCGACATTGCTATTTTTGTTTGCTTTTGCTACTGCTACTACTGCTATACGTCTTCTGATGTTTTCAGTACTGCGATTCTTGCAACATAAGCCCAGTGTCCATTTCATTTTGCATGTTCTTTCCCCTTTGATTTTTCATTCTTGGGAACTACTGTTTAGGGTTTAGGGTTTAGGATTATAGGGACATGACCACAGAGATGGAGAATTACATGGAAAAAAGGGGCCAAATTAAATGGAACACCCCTTGAAAGGGGAATACGGGGATATGTGGGTATATACAGGGAGTTTACCCCATTCGTGACAAGAAGATGGAACATGAAATGGAAACTGGGCCCGTATAGGGGTTATGTAGGAAATCCGGAGTGACGGGAGATTACCCCAATAAAAAATGGGAAATGAAATGGGAACTAGGGCCATGACTGGCGAAGAGGGGAGGGTTTAGGGTTTCGGGTTTAACCTATGCCTCGCGACAACCCTTTAGGCAACTGGTCGGTCAAAGGCCGTTTATGAGCACAGCATCGCGAATCTTGGTTGGGATGTCCCTCAGCATGAAGACGACATGGCTTTAAGGTATCTATCGGCCCCCAAAGTTTAGAAGCCCTCCCCATAACAGTACAGAGAACCAGCACCACACAACCTGAAACCCAAAAGCCTAAACTTCCTGGTAGTTACTCGGCCCTATACAATATACATTATATTCCCTTATTCCCTATTGAGCCCGAGTATGTAAACCCTAAACCCCCCAAACCCTATAACATGTTTCTTTACTCCCAGCAAGTAACCGGTTACAAGTCTAAACCCTAAACCCTAAACCCTAAACCCTAAACCCCATTACAAGTCCTACTAGCCTGGCCGCATAGCCCCGGGGTGGCCGAACTCCTCGGGAGTCTGGCGGTAGCAGATCCTCAGGCTCTCGAAGGCGCCTTTACTTAGGAAATAATGGAATATAGGGGCATACGGATAACGGAAAAGAAAATGGAACCTACTATTTAGGGTTTGGGGTTTAGGGGTTTAGGATTTACGGGTTTTAGGGGGTTAGTAGGGGAATACTGTGAGGAGATCTAATGTATATTCCCTCATTCCCTACTAACCACCCGTAAGTTCAAAAGTGCCCACCACTAGGCTTCTGAATGGGCTTAGATTCTAGAGATAAGTTTCTCAAAGTGAGAATCCTGGTCTTCTTGCCATGGGTTTCAGCAATGAGGGTAATAGTTGAAGGTAAGCTGGTGATAAATCCACACGAACATGCTTGTGAGGCAACACAGGAACCTTATATGTACCATAGTCTAAACTCCTAGTATCCCCCTCAATGGCCCCTATAGTAGTCCCCTATAATCCCCTATATAATCCCCTATATAAGCCACTGTAAGGAATTCAGGCTATAGCTCATACACATTAAGTTTAGTCATGGCTCCCCCTGCGGAGACAGAATAGATGCTTTGACGAATGAAGTAGCACCAAACTCATCAAATTTGAAGCGTCGACAAGGTTTAGGATTTAGCTGAGGATTGGGCAGGGTTCGTTCGAGGAATCCTGGCTGGGATGCTTGGATAGTATAATACAATATAGTATATCATAATCTACTAGAATACGCCCAATGTACTATAGTATACCATAATACACTATTATATACCATAATATACTATAGCACACCATAATACACCCTAAACCCTGAACCTGATACTGAAATATAGACCGAAATATACTATAATACACCGCTATTTCATATCAGCCGTAAAAGGAGGCCTGTCCTGCACGCAATACTCGTCTCTTTCGGTGCTGTCGATACGCGGATGCAGCCTTAAGGATGCATAATAGTATGTTGTAGGTTTAGGGCCAGGGATAGTCGTTTCCATTTTATTTTCCCTGATCCCTGTATAACCCTTATGTTTACCATATTATGCATCATAGTAGTTGCCATTTTGTTTTCCACTATCCCAATATAACCGTCTTGGCATGTCTTGGCAAAGATTATGACACTGCGCTTGGCAGATGCAGCAATACGCATGACCGTATCTTTGAGGCCACACATCATGATAGCAGTTCTGGTGGCGTTTCCGGTCATGGCGCTGCTGGGTAGCTGGTGGGTGAGCATGGGGTTGCGGGTGGGGGCCCGCGCTAGGTGTGGAGTGGTAAGGCAGCAACAGGAGCAAGAAGTCCTAGCCATTCCTCTTGTCCAGGATTTGGATGAGCTTGTGGATGGGAAACTCATCTTAGGCCAGAAGCTGTAGCTGCTTTCATGCTTCCATATGACCATTTTCATGCTTGTATATGAGCTACGCGGATGGCTGCTTTCATGCGTGATCGGTCAAGGGCTTTTCTAGAGCTAGAGGATAGGTAAGGGACCATGCTGAAATCATACTTTAAACTACAAATACGAGACAACTCGGTGTCCAACCATAACCTTCCCTTAGTGGGCTGAATTAACGAGGACAGGTGGTCACGCCGAAGCAAGAATACTAATTTGTACGTAGCTAGCGAGTGATGACAGGTAGGCAGCCATTCTTTGGCTGACGTCAGCGGAACACTGCCCAATATCTCAGGGTCGCCGATGACCGTGACCCCGCGTCCTTGAGAGCATCATCTACTGGTGCTTGAAGGGATTGGGGGAGTGAATATAGGTACAATTATAGAGTATATCTGGGGATTTTATGGGGATCCACTCTCTCTTAAGCAGCAATAAGATCAGTGGAATTGCTACAAGTCTCTAGGCGCTTTAGGGTTAGGGTTTAGGGTACCCTCTTTCCATAGAATCAAGACATTGCGACTAAGTGGCGAACCGGCATTCGCTGCATCCTACCCTCAACAGTGGTTTCCAATTCATTTTCCATGTTCTTTTGCGTTCGCTTATCCATTTTTCTATCCCTATAGACTTCCTAGACCCTAGACAGTAGCTTCCATTGTGTTTTCCATTCTCCGTATAACCCCATAGACCAACCCTATATTAGATCTATCTTTTTGAAAGTATGGTTAATAGTTCCTGGGGTTATACTGCAACAGAAACCAAGAATATTAACTACGGGGATAGGAGACCCCGCGAGTCCTGATGCCCAAGCCACCAAAGCTTCCATGCAGCGCACGCTAACCGAAGACGGCAGATAAACCCTTTAATCCTTGGGGCAAGGCCTTAGATCCTGCACGGGCTAGGGTCCAAGACTACAAAGATAAATCGGATGCTGATTAGAATGGCACCAATTTCAATGGAAGCTTTCAACTTCCAAACCTATTTCAGTAAACCCGAGTCCTACGGCTTCGTAGGCGATGCTGTCTGTCAGGCACATGGGGTAGAAGCGGAGATTGCTAGATCTTCTTCTGACCTGGGTATATGCCCCAACTAACTTTCAAGGGCCTCAGGTTCAGGTTGTAACGAAACAACAGACCAATAGCTGCCAATAGCCATCTAAATGGGGGATAGCTACGTTGTGGTGGGGTGACAGGTTCACAATCCGAATCTGGCGAGAGGACAACAAGTATATTACTATGGACCAAGGCCAGAACCTGTACCCAAAATGGGATAATAGGGGTTTTTAGGGGGTTGTACAGGGATAATGGAGAATCAAATGGAAAACAACATGGATATGAAATGGAAACTAGGGAAGGTATAGGGATTCTTAGCTCAGAGAACCTTGATTCCCCAACAGAATTTCGCGTAGCAATTCTCTAGAGGGCACACACCGACAGACTTTTGATGCTTCTGCTTGGCTGACTTTCAAGGTTTTCAGTTGATCTCTCCACACCTTGGGGAACGTGTTGAAATCAAAGCCGCCGCGCCCATATGGGAACTAAATGTGACCAACTCAACTGACAAACTTGACTTAGATCTGCGCGTATATGTCTGTGTGCATGTGTATGAATATGTATATCGCCAGTACACGCACACACACATATAGATATCTATACATAGACGTTTGTACCTGCACTCATGTATGTACACACGTATCATTACAGCATATTTGCAACATACATGTGCATGTGCCAGCTCCCGTTTGCATGTCGCGCCTGCGAAGAGTCCAAAACTTCTTGGCAAACTTTCAGTGCCTAAGGCAAGGCTCTGCTGTCCCAGAAAATCCCAAAGCTCCATGAGATTAGCATTTAATGGCACATATTAAATCCCAAGCCACTTTAAAAAACTACAAAAAACAACAAAACGAAACGGTGTGAAAAGCCTGAGCCCAACTGAGCTATAATCTAAACTCCTAGTATCCCCCTTAATAACCCCTATAATACTCCTAAATATACTCCCCTATATAACCCCCCTTTAAGGAGTTTAGACTGTAGCTCAACTGAAGAGGAAAGAAGCGGGATCCTCGCTCCTTAGTCCAAGCAAGCACGCCACATGATTACTGGCTATCACGATGTCCTATTAGGGTTTAGGGTTTAGGGTCTGGGTTTTTTAGGGTTTAGGAATCAGGGTTTGGGTTTTAGGGTTAGGGTTTAGAGTTTAGGATTTAGGTTACAACGCAGGCCACAGTCCCGAGACAAGCAAAGACTGCTCTGCCGGGCTGGGCCCTCTTTCAAGGGAGATGGCGAATGTTGAGGGCAGGGGATTACTGTTATTCCCTAAGCCCTAGACCCTAAACCCTCAAACCTACCCCCTAAACCCTAGACCGTATATCTAAAAACCTACCCTGAAACCCTAAACCCTAAATCATGAACCCTAAAACCTAAACCCTAACTCCTTAACCCCAAGTCCTAAACCCTAATCCTAATACCTAAATCCTAGAGCCTAAATCCTAAACCCTAAATCCGAAACCGTAAATCCTAAACCCTAAATCCAAAACCCTAAATCCTAAACCCTAAACCCTAAATCGTAAATCCGAAAACCCGAACAGAATCAGAACCTCGGCTCTCTGCCTCTTCCAGGTGCGGGGCAAACCAGATCGCTTGGTCTTTCTTTAGCCCTTGCCTGATTTAAGGTTTAAGGTTTTATTTAAGGCTTCAGGATTCTAGGGTTTTAGGGTTCAGAGTTACGGGTGAAACATCGCCACATTCAATCCCAAAAGCTACAAAAAACAACACGGCACGACAGAAATCTAGCGGCCAGCGGCCCTGGAAACGGGTTCAGAGTTTTCAGGGTTGTAGGGCTTTAGCTGTAGGATTTTAGGGGTTAGAATTTTAGGCGTTTAGTTCCAGGATTTGAGGGTTGTAGGGTGAAGGCTTTAGGGCTTAGGGCTTCAGGTTCCAGGGTCTAGAGTTCTAGAGCTTCGGGAAGTTGAGGCTTTTTGGTTGTAGGGGCCGTGCTCTTCTATAAAGCTGATATTTGGGGCTTAGTGTTTTTGTAGAGTGTTTAAAGGAATATGGTGGCTTTTCGGGGATCAGGGTATAGGACCCGATATATAGTTAGAGTAGTGGGCTTTCAAATGGAAAAGAAAATGGAAAAGGACGAGGAGACTTGGCTTCCAGGGTATTTGTATGTGTATATGTATATATCTATATGTACATACATGTAGCATTCGTAATGTCGGGGGCCTTTACTAATCAGAATGAGGTTTTAAGGTATTATGCTCTGCTATTGTTAGACGAGGGCTGTAGACGACTAATACGGGTAATCATAAGATATTCAAGCTTCTGCATGATAGTTTTTAAGCCTCCATAGCGTCAACCTTTCACCTTAAGCCCTGCACTATATGTACCTGCTGTCCGGCATTTCCGTTGAGTGTTTGGGTTTAGGAAGTCAGGGGTCGGCATTTTGGGAGCGTTTAGAGATTTTTGAGTTAGGGGCCCAAATGACTTTGGTTTAAAGCATGTTTCGCGGTCACGTAGACTGAAGATCTGCACGAAGTTTTGGAGCCATAGGGCTCCATGAGGATGGCTTGCACGGAGGCGCAGGACACAAAGGCCAATCTGCGGGACAAAGGGTGCGCACCCAAACAGAAAAGGAGAAACAAACAAGCAAGCAAGCAAACAAACAAGCAACCAAATAAAACGATCAATCAAACAATAATAGACACACAAAGGAAAACAGAAACACGACAACACTGTCTTTACCCAACTGCACATCCCAGCTTTAGGCCCCACGCCAACATCCTAAAAGCCAACATTCTATGCTCTAAATCTTAAAAAAATTCTGAGCCCTAGGGCCTGTAAAGTCCTAAGAGTGCCTTTTAAAAGAATTCCCAGAAAATTGCCGGTGAAGAAGGCCATGGACTTCAGACTCTTGAGACTCAAGGACGGTCCAGCTAGCTCAACAAATCGTGATGGCTGTCAAACACTCCAAACCCCTAACATGTTTAAAGACCTACATCCCTGAGCCGCCTCACACCACTGTTTTTTCCTACGGTTCCGTGGGCTCCCGAGAATCTCAGTCTCCTCCCCTAATGTTAAACCCACTCACCCCCCCTTCCCTAATATTAAATACTCCCAATATATTATGGTATACCACAATGGGGATCTTAGTCTCCTCCCCCTAATATTAAACTCCCTCACCCACCCAACATATGAAATACTCCCAAAATATAGTAATGTACCACAACGGGGAGCTTTTCATACTAGGGGGAGGGGTTACTCCTCAAGCAGCAAAGGCGCTCAGTGCTCCAGGCTTCCCAGAGCTCCTTGACTTCTGGCAGGTCCTGGTTATCCGCGGCTTAATTAAAGATACTTGGAGGGCTTAGTAATAATAGAAAAGAAAAAGGAAAATATTAATAGTATTAAGGGTTTGGGGTTAAGGGTTTAGGGCTGGAGGAACAGGGGGACTTAGTAAGTATGAGTGTTTTCTAGGATAACTAGGATTACTATGAGGGCTTTAGGGGATAGTAACCTACTTACTACGTCCCCCTGACGCTGCAAATACTCCAATCAATACGCCAAAGGATGCGACTTCCCCAGCCCTAAACTGGCGTTTGGTTAGCTAGGAATGAAGGAATGGATCCTTATAGTAGTCCGTTCATAACCCGTTATAGTAGTTTCCATTGTCCTTTCCACTCCTTCATTGCCAGCTGACCAACAGAAAGTAAATCACGAACCCCCAGGCCCCAAGTTTACATGGTCTATATTCGCGGTGAGGGGCGGATATGGCGATCAAATCAAAATCGACCTCCAAGTAGGCTTTCTTACATCATTTAACTTGTTTTGTTTGAACCTCAAAGTATTGTTTAATGTAGCTTGCAAGGTCAGACAACAAAGCTACGAGCTACGTGAGTTACATACCCTCTGCCCTACTTACAATTTTTCATAAACTCCCTGAAGCAGCAAATCTCCAGCCTGAAGCCCGACACCCCTTGCAGTGAAACCTAAGCCCTAAACCTGAACCCAGAAGCCAAGAGACATTTAAGCAGTCAAGGTTTAGGGCTTAGGGCTCTTATACTTAAAGACTTAAATACATATATATATATATCTCCATATACATAAATGTAAATACTTATCTTTGTCAAAGCAGCATAAAGAGATCATGGAGTCACTAGACAGATGGTAGAGGGTATATTTTGAGAGCTGGCACTACTTTAACAAGAGGATTTCACAACAACAAGCCAGATATCACTACTGTAGCAATTGGCAATTGAGAACCAAATCAAAAGCAATTGAAATTACATGGAAATTCAGGCTTCTAGGAGTTGTGCAGGGCTAGGGCTTTAATGGAAAAAGGTTTTGTGATATCATCCATCGAAATTGGTGCGCTCTGGGGTGGCTACGATCCGCTCACTACCCACAGTACTCCCAAATATCATCCCAAAAACTAAAATCCCCATTTGTACTGCGCGGTTTAGGGTTTTTCAAACGTTGGGGTATTGCCAAACAACCAGCGTCTGGTAAAGCAACTACGTCAAGGCCAGGGTGAACCGCAGGCAAACAGCGCGTGCACTGCTCGATCAGTGTCAGTCGAGTCCTGGCAGTTCAGAATTTGAGGGTTCGGGGCTTGTATGTTTGGGAGTTTCTCAAAAGAGTTCCTACTTGATGTAGGCCCCTAAATCATTGCCAATACCGTGTTTGTAGATTCCGTGTGTGATTATGGTATAAGGGACCTACAATAAACTTCATTTTTTCGCAATTGTTTAGAGCCCTATGCTAACCTTGTTCAAACCTCCAAAATTAAACCCTAAATCTCACTCCCCAAATCCTAAATCCTAAGTGATCAAACCTGACCTAGCTTGTATTTTGGAATGAAGGCTGAAGGTGGCTTTCAGGGCCTGGTGTTAAGGGCTTAGCGGGTCTATACAAGGTCACACTTCTGGCAAGCCTACAGCCTATGTGTTTAGGGTTTAGGGTATAGGGTTTAGGGCATACATTTTAGGGTTTAGCCCTATAAACCCAAAATCCTACCAAACCTGAACCCTAAACCCCCTAAGTATGGTGAGGCTTCCCCGAGGGCACAATACCACGAGATTAAGAAACATACATGAAATCAAACTACGGATCCTACGGTTGATGCAAATAAACATGAATGACCCTCTTAATGCTAGAACACTATATTTCCCTAAATAGAAGATGTACAATTTCATGCAGGATCTTTCGCATCAACCGTAGTAACTATCATGTAGGTATATTATTGGATCACTGTTTTGAGCCCTCTGTGTGGTACAGTCTCGGCAGCAGTGGCCTAACATCAAACACTGGAGCAAAGTTTGTTGGGGTCTAGGGTTCAGGGGTTTGGGAATTATGTTTTAAAGCTTAGGGTTGGCAACTTTCCCAACATTCGAGGCTCCCGTGTGGAAGTGCCTGTACAGACCGTGCAAGTCCATAAATGAGATCTGCTTTGAACTATTCGGAGCCCGAGGGTTACGAATGTACTTGGAGGTTCATGGGACTTACTAATCACCCCTAGAATGCATATAGTACCCCTAGCTATCCTAATTGTCAACCTACTTACCAAGCCACCCGGACCCTCCAAGTTGTACATAACTACTTAAACCTGGGATTTTAGCCCCACTTTATCAAATGGGGTAGTCTATACAAGAATAGGTTGGGGTGGACTATAAGACAGGCGACAACCCAGCCATAAGGAGTTGCTGCGCCCCATGAACCTTTAAGTAATCTTTGGGAATACGTCAGTTTTTTGGAACCTCGCTTGAAAATGCTCAAGTGCTTTAGGACTCTTTTGTGCTTCGAGTCTCTACTTGCGCACACAACAATCAGAAATCGCGCAGTGTCTCATGTCGTACCCGCACGCCTACTAGTACAAGTGGGTTTTGGCTTACGGCTAAAAAAATAATCGAAATCTTAATCCCCGTCCCAAAAGATCCGTATTGCGCGTCTTAAAGTCTTTTGGTAGTAGATAAACGGCACAAAACATTCCAGCGCCAACCTGGCCAAAACTTTACTACCGCAAGATATCGCAATGCCCTAAACCCTCTGCCTGATTCCCCTCCCCACCCCCCTGAATTGGAGTAACTATCACGGGGAGCCCACGTCTTCTCAACTAAGCCCCAAACCCTAAACCCTAAGCCCTAAAACCCTAAACCCCAAAACCTAAACCCAAAGCCCCAAAACCCTAAGCCCCACAACCTAAACCCTAAGCCCTAAACCCTAAACTCATGGCAACCGTACAGGCTCCATGAAGCTGATGTTGGCCACCATCCGAAGAGGATGGTCGCCATTGGCCAATCGTCGTCATGATCCTCCCAGGGATCACGCAGCAAAGCGGGTAGCCAATAGTCCCCCTTAAGTAGATAGAATATGGCTTTGGTTGTACTTGTGTTCTGCAAGAAAGTGACCAGTTCAGATTCAAAGTTAAAAAAGATGAAGTTCAAGGAGGGGCAGGTCGGATCAGACCCAGGAGCGAGCAAAGATTGCAATTGAGAAACGAACCTATAGCCCCATGAGATGAATCAAATTCTCTTCCTAATGTAGGTCGCAAAATGGTTAGAATAGGGCTTTGGGAGTTTAGAACACCACAGTTCTATACAAGGAGTACGCAGAACCAATGGTGGCAAGCGTTTATGCTTCCACAGTACCTTTCTTGAAGCCAGGCTCATGTTGTGGAGCCCTCAACCCTAAACCCCTAGCTTTGAAAATGCCCTTGCATTATTCCTTGGGTCCTGCCCCCACCCATGAACAGTCTTGTCATATGGGTCACATTCAGGACGCTAAAAAAAAAAACATAATTCAACTGTTGATGAGCGACGGCAGTACCCAAGCTGCTACCAAGAAGCAGATTTTGATGTCTTCAAGGGGGATTTCGGAAGTATAACACGGGTATCTTATGAGGCTTATAGAGGATTTATACTGGGATTATTCTGGCTTACGAAGGGACTTGGATTACCCGAACCCCTTAGGTCAGGACCCTACGTGGAGGGTCAGGGGGACTAAGGAAGTAGCTTCATGATGGGATAACTAGGGTTACTATACGGATCATAGGGGTTATTACTTATTAAGTCCCCCTGACATCCCCTGACCCTCCAAGTACACTTCTTTTGCTAATCTGGAAACAGGTCCAAGGTTGCGCTTACCATGTGCGACTGCTGTTGCCGATTTCTCAGTTTCTTGCCGCATGGTAACTTCCCAAAACCCACGAGATGTGCAGCGAACATATGACAACTTCTCATAAAGACCAGCCCAAGAATCTGAACGCTCAACCCCACATGTCTACATTTGGATCTTATACAACAAGTATGATGTACTATGATGTGAAAAAATGTACACATCTGCTGTTCGCTGCATTGCTCAACATTACAACAGTCCTTACGTAGGAAGTAACAGAATAGAATCCCTATATAATATATTCCCTCATTCCCTACCAACCCCCAAGTAACATTCAACTGTGTAAAATGCAGGTAGTCTCTCAAAACAGGGGACGTTCAAAATAGACACCAACATGTTTCGATCCTTATCATGGGGATCTCCCAAAAACGTACATTTTTTTAGGAAACCCCCATGTCGGTCCAGAAGAGCGGACCGCAGCCGGTCGCTGCTGGCGACGCTGGGCGCAGAGGTGGACAAAATGGAAGGCCGCGAGCTACCAGTGGGACTCTTGCGGTTCACCGGCGATTCCTAGGTCTTAGACATGAAGGTACAGCGCGTATGCTTTAAAGTCATGTTTTGGGATTTTCTGGTGTTCATGGCTGGGTCAAACTCTTGTTTGTAAGGGTTGGAGTCCCCAATAGGTTACCCGATGGACTGCTTAAGGTTCCCATGCTCGCAATGCAACCGCAGCAAACCCGGCATCTGATACTTGAAGTTCGTGCTTTTACTTCACGGTATTTTGCCATACAAAACCTAATGGACTAGAGCCCAGGCACGCAAGCGGCGTGCACAACCATGGCCTCCAAACGTAGAGACGAACTGGCCATTTCACTGCATGGCCATGGAACTCGGAACAAAAATGGCTACAGGCATGCGGGGTCTCGACGTTGTGCGGTTGCAGCCAGCTGTTTCCAATGCTTCCCATGCAGGCACGCAGTCACTCAGAAGTAACGGTCCTCGCAGCTACAAGATTTTCACCCAACAGTTGTAGCAAGCCTTTCTCAAAATGGAAGAGGAGTAGCTAAAGGAGGGAACCCAAATTCATGGTTCCCAGAACCCTACACGGGTTCTATTGGGATATGTAGGGGTTCTGCAGGGGCTACATGCCCCCTTGTGTTGCTGCGTCTGTAGACAATGGGGGGTCACAATAGGCATGGGGCTTGAACTCGGCGCCCCAAACCCTATGACCTAAACCCTAAACCCTACACCCTAAACCCTCAAGCCTACATGCTATACCCTAAGCCCCACAGGATGGCCGGCATCTTCAACACACTTGCAGAAAGCCTCGAGTTCTCCACGTTCCACAGCCCAGACTTCAGCCTCGAGGCATCCGGATGAAACAGCTGAGCAGCTGGGTTGCTTTTAGGGTTTAGGGTTTTGGGCTTAGGGTTTTGGGCTTAGGGTTTAGGGCTTAGGGCTTAGGGTTTAGGGCTTAGGGTTTAAGGTTTAGGGCTTAGGGTGTTAAGGAACTTAAAATAAGTTACTGTACTCAGGAAACCCTTTTCTTTGCTATATACCCATATTTTGGTAGCTTAAATTGAATTCCTTAACAGTGCCCAGACGATTTAAGGTTAGAGTTCTCTGGCAGAAGCCTGTACACAGGTTGATAGTCTGTGAACTTCAAGATTTAGGAGCTCCTCAAGAAAGAGTGACCAAAGGGCACCCTGAGGGTATATGGGGATTTATAGGTCTTCACATTGAGCATTCCGTAAAAGCTAGAGATCTTCAACTCCCGATTCGGGCTGCCCGGTTCTGATGGCCATTGACTTGGGGTGTAGGGTTTAACAACCCAGCCAGATCTTGCGTGCTCTCAATAATCACTAGTATCAAGAAACAGTTCTGTGTTGATGGACAAAATCCTTGGACGGGAAGGGGGGCTTAGTAATACTGGCCAAGAAAATGGAACTACAACATTATTCAGGGACTTAGTACTACTGGAAGAGAAAATGGAAACTACCGTGTTATTTAGGGTTTAAGGCTTCCTAAGTAGATGAATAACTGGGAAAGCTAGGGGTAATCTATAGATTGCAGTGGTTATTTCTAGTATTGCTATTATCATTGTTCTTGCGATAATTACTTTGATTATAAGCCTACGTACTAAACCCCCGCGACCCTCAAAGTACTTCATACTCCCCGCAACCCTATCATCAGCCCCTACTACCAATCAGACTTGCTCAGTCAAGAGAACCTCCGAGCAAGGTCTAGGGCTTCCGGGAGTAGAAGCATCTGCGGCTGAGGGTTTAGAGTTTAGGGTTTAGGGTACGTCTGTCACTGACATGCTTTCCATGATCAGAACCCAGTTGTGAGGAATTGCACATGAACAGTCATGGGCCCTTGTGCTTAGTTCCTATACGGTCTCTATATATCATTCCTTCGACTCCCAGCAGGCTACAAGTACCCTAAACCCTAAACCCTCAATAGTAGGTTCCATTTCATTTTCCATTACCATTATCCCAAAATAATCCCAATATTACTTCAAAAGGGCATCGGGTCTACCATCCGGCTGGGTGACCGTAACAGGGCGGCTCCTGACGAATGCTGACCGGTGTATGTATAACGTGTCTTCTGGTTCGAGTATACTTCCTACCTCCTTATGTGAGTTCCTTTCGATTTTACTTTGTTCCTCAACCTTAACCCTCCACCCCTTCAACCTACACCTTAAAGATCAAACCCTAAACCCTAAATCCCCAAAACCCTAAATTCCTAAAATCCCTAAGCCCTAAAGTTCCTAGAAGGGCCTGACGCTTCAGCTCCGAGGACTCCCGCTGGGCAGCACGCCTACGCAGAGGTTTAGGGTTTAGGGTTTACGGCTGAGGGTGAGTCAGGTTATACAGGGCTTAGGGCTTAGGGTCCTAGTCAGGCTATATGGAGTCTAGAGTTTAGGGTTGAGGGTTTAGAGTCCCTGTCAGGTTAAACAGGGATATATAGGGAACAGATAGGGATGTGTAGGGTTTAGGGTTTCCAACAAATGCAACAAATAAGTGTAACGTTTTGGGAGAGTCCCCCAAGGATGGCGAAGCAAACGGAGAATCAAATGGAAGCTGGGACTACACGCGTGTTCGTGGGGTTTCCGAGGAGCCCAATACCCCTTAGTGAAGGAGTAGACTTGAGGATCCTATTATCTTCTTAGACTTCAGTGTTTAACAGTTTAATATTTTCTTCAATTTGTTTTTTTGGGGCTTCTGGGTTCATCGGATGGCCCATGTCATAATCTACTTCATACCCCCTACTTGGAGGGTCAGGGGGCCTAGTGAGTAGGTTCATAGCCCGTATAACCCATAAAGTAACCCTAGTTATCCTAGTTATTAACCTACTTACTATGTCCCCCTGACCCTCCAAGTAAATACTACTTGGAAGATTTTGGAGGTTCACTGGGCTGAGTGTTTACTTGGAACTGGCATTAAGATCCTACTTACAGTCCCCCCCCAGCTGGCCTTTGACTAGGTTCGGATGATTGAAAGTAGGGGCGCAACCCCAGTTGCAAACATTGACTACGTCCCACGAACCTCCAAGAACAGCAATAGCGTTTCATGTTCAAGTCGATTTCCTATTTGATGATCCGTTATTGGGATATGAACCCTCTAAACCCTAAACCGACCTCCCATGGACCTCCCCGAGGCCCCAAACCCTATGCCTTCCTGCTTACAAGGCCTGTAGATTTGGGATCCTTGCGGCTTAGGGCCTAGTGGAGCAGTGAATTTTCTGGTGGTTGAACTTACTTAAACAACGCTATCTTCCTTATAGGATTATAGGTGCGAGGCGAAGATATGATCTTACCCTCTGTCAGGGTTGAAAATACTACATACTCAGTGTTATTCGACCATATGCCAAGCCGCTAGATTGTAGGGATGTTTAACGTTTTAGGACTTAAGCTGCCTTGGGGCTCATCTGGCCTTCGCTTAGCTGGGAATGAAGGAATGGAAAAGAAAATGGAAACCACTATAATTGGCTATATAGGGACTACTATAAGGATCGTTTCTTTCGTTCCTAGCTAAACAAAGGCCAGTCATAGGGCTCAGAGTTTGGGGCTAGGGTGCCCAAGAGATATACCTAAAGTGTTGGGCTTCCTGATGAAGGCAAACCAGTTTGAGCGGGCTAGCCTTTTGCCTGTAATCCCCCTAGAGCTATACTTGAAATGGTCTTTTGCATAATTCCTTCAGGTTATGCTGTAATACAAAAAGCAATGAAGTTAAAAAGAGGGCTACAGTCTTGGAGCCTTGAATTTCAGTATTTCGAGTTTAGGCCGCAGAGTGCAGACGTCTCGTAGTTCAGGAATAGATCGAAACTATGCAAAAATAAAAACGAAGCCGACCCAGAGGGATATAGAAAAGACTCCATGCTTTTTATATCGGGATAATGGAAATGAGATGGACACTACTATAATGGGTTATAGTGTTAGGGTTTAGGGTTTCAGGGACTTATCGAGGATATAATGGGAGTGTTGGAGGAATCTATTCCTTCACTCCTGCCATCCCTGCTCAGAAACAAGTACAAAACAGTATCACGTGTCGCAAGAACTGCCGGAAACCCTAAACCCTAAACCCCGGGTATAGTAAAACTCTTCAAGCCTGAGCAGGACAGATCTTGAGGTTGCAGGATTTGAGGGGTAGAGGAGCATGACCAATTACAGTTGCTACTGAGCAAATATTCCAAACCCCAAGCCCTACACCCTCAACCCCAATTCACAACTCTAAACCTTAAACCTGGAACCCCAAACCCTAGACCTGCTCTGCTTGGGTTTGCTTTCTTGGGTTTAGGATGACTCTTAGGTGATGTACGTTATAATATTGCGCACGGTTCTTTGCTATAATCTAGTATGTAATGGTATAGTGGTATAGTGTACTACTTCGAAGGGCTGTAGGGCTGTAGCATATGCGGCATTACTGCCCGATGGTGCAGCCAGATTTGGGACCTACAAGTCGGGTTCAGGGGGCAAGGGCTGCAAATGCAGCACTGGAACTCTAATTGCAACATGTTGGCCAGCAGGGAGATTAGTGGCAACCGCATTTCTATGTTCAATCATAACACCTGGCCCGCAACAGACTGGGATCCTCTTTGCTATGGAGGACTGCGCAAAAAGCCTACACAATCAAGATGTCCCTGCGCGGCGAAAATACTCCAAGATCAGGAAACAGAATCCAACAGCCTGCACCCCAACTTCAACACAATATAGGGGAGTTAAATAGGGCGTTGCAAGGAAAATGAACAAAACAAAAACTAAACAGCTGTTTAGGGTTCATGGTTAAGGATATTACCACCGAATTCTGGAGACTCACATGACAAAGCCAACGAACATGAAATGGAAACTGCGGTTAGATAGATAGATAGATAGATACATATATATATAATGTATATGTGTGGCTCACCGAAATAACTAGAAAAATTACCGTGAACCGTCTTGCTGACGTTGCTTGGCCTTGCAGCTTCAAGATCGGCTGCATCCGCCCGTAGCTGTTCAGCCTGACCACAACCGCACACCACCAACCATTCCAGGTCAGGGGCTTACAGTTTAGCTGTACTCCCCTTGGACCTCTAGGGTTTGGGGTTTAGGGTTGCTTTAGTTTAGGGTGAGGGTTTGGGGTTGAGGGTTTACGGTTGCCTCTCAGGGTTTAGGGTTGCCTGTTGGGGTTCAGGGTTTAAGGACAACAAGAAGTCGGAACGATACCACCACCAAGTACTGACCATGTTCAGATGCAGACAGCAGTCTGTCAAGAAAGATATTTTTGCGTTGCAGACAGATGTGGGTTTCCAAAGTTAGGGTACTTGTCTTGGGGGTCCCTATATCTTGGGGTATATGAGGGGAACCCTAATTTGAGGAACTTGCGAGGAACTTGCCATACCCCTTCTGCTTGGGTTTTGGCTTCCAAAACTCTTCCCCTTAGGAGCCTGCCACAAACCATGCGAAGAACAGGGGAGGGTTGCCAGACGGCTATATTATACCCGTTGGAGGCGAAAAAAGGGACCGACGCCAGAAGCAATAGTTTGGATAGCAGTCTCATGCTGACTTCACAGGCCCTCCCGAAGCTAATGGCGTTAATATTCATGAGAGTGTTTACGACCCATTCATAGCCAGATCAGTGGACTTAGCGGCTAAGAGTTAGGTTCTCAGTACAAGTCCATTGCGTTGAAATTACTCTTGGATTTTCAAGGAAGATGGCAATAAAGACTACTAGTAGATGTATCACTAATGCTAGTGATGTTATCGTCATTACTTAGGTGGTATCAGTCCGTTGATTGGAGCATGGTGAGGTCACTGTATCTTCTTTCCATGTACTGACCTAGGAGATTTTCCTAAACGCACCCTCTATGGTACTTCTAAGGACCCTTGCAACCTACTCACAACCCCAACATGCTACAGGGGCCTGAATAAGTTGGCGGTCCATTTGAAGTAGCCCTTCTCATAATTTTACAAGGAAACTAAAACCATAATGACAGTAAGCGTTCCGGCTTCTACAATACTGAGCGCGCACTGTTTCTATGCGCCGTGCGCTTGCCATAGATTCAGTGCATCAGCTGCAGAAGAGGACCTCGTCAAACACTCTGCTGATGATGACAAACATGTACGTGCAAAAAAGCCTTCTAAGCCCAGAACGGATCTCTGCCTAGCTGGGGGCTTGAAATCCAACCCTGATTCTCGTGACCCTAATTTCATTTGCGAGCCAGATTCACAGCATTTCAGAACTCTTGCGAGAATGCCATTTGCTCCTAGCTTCGGGTCCAGCGGAGATCCTACAACGTCACGTGCGCCTGCAGAACATCTTCCACATTGCTCTAGTTTGAACGCGATGTGATTGGGGAGTTTCGCCTATAGCTTCTCCTTATACTTTCCACTTCTTACTCATGCCCTGGATGAGTAATGCTCTCAGTACACTTGCGAGGTTACTACCTGTAGCTGTCAGGTTCATTGCGCTGATTTAGCTACCCTCAGCCCTAAACCCTAAACGCTGATCCCCGAACCCTAAACCCGGAACCCTAAGCCCAAAACCTGCTAAAATCCCTCTGTTAAGTCCGTTGCCGGACAACCTGACAGGTACATCCCATGTGGGTATCTTATCTCCCCACATACATACTTCTGCGGTAGCGAACGCCAAATCCTAGGTTCAGGGTCTAGGGTAAGCCCTAAACCCCAAACCCAAACCTTAGACCCTAAACTCTAAACCTTAGACCCTAAACCCCAAACCCTTAACTAAATCCTTCTTCAGGTTCTGTCTCATCTTAGGAACACTTCCGCCCAGCAGCAGTCAACTGGAGGCGTTCTCTGATTCCTCGTCCGGAGTGTTTGAAGGTAATGGGATTTTAGGGGGTTAGGGTTTAGGTGTTTAGGGTTGAGGGTGTGGGCCCTAAACTCTAGGGTTTAGGGATCCCCTGAGAAAGACTCGTAGAGAACCCTCTGCATCCGTATACGTCCTTAAGGTCTCTGGCCAAAACACAATGTTCTGAATTCCAAATACGTCCAGTTGCCTCTGATTCCATGCAGCGACCAGTCTAGGTTTTGTTCTTTGGGTACAGGTTTGGCACAGCAAAAACCTGAAGTCTTTCAGGAGCTTTGGGTTGGGGTTTAGAGCTGGAAGGGTTGCAGGAAGGCGAACCAAATTGCATCTCTAGATCTGCCATTTTGAGCCGTAGAAAGTCGTTAAGCAAACTCCAGAGGGATCTACAGACGCCCAAACAAAACCATTATGCCTTTCCACCCCCTACCCTGAATCTTGGGCACCAGGGTACAAATCATGAAGCTGTGGATCCTAAGATCAAAAGTTTGAATCCTGAATGCGTACTTTCTGTTAAGGAACTTCGACTAAGTTACCACAATAAGGAAACCCTAATGTTTACAATATACTAATATCATGGTGTCTTAATTTAAGTTCCTTAACAGCAATCAGCATAAGCCAGCAGAGCGGCAACCTTCTGCTTCTTGGCCGGGACTTCGTCACTGTCGACCTCGATAGTCCTCAGGCCGTTTCTCAAAACTGATATTAACTATAGGCACTACTAAGGGGGATGCTAAGAGGTTAGACGATAGGTCATATGGGGTTGTTGAAGTTGTGGTCCCTTCTTAGGTCCCCAGTTTCAAGAAGCCCCTCATACTTAGGGCACACCGCCCTTGTCCGCATTAAAAGTATTAGTGCCTGCCGTTCGGGAATGTTCAAAACACCCATATGTTGCCGTTGCTTAAGGGCCGTCTGGCGAGGGTTTGGGGATTTTGTGTCAATGGAAGTGGAGATTCGCAAGCGGGTGCTTTTTGAGGAAAATAGGGATGTAGGGATACTGCTGAGTAGTATTTGAAATTTTTGAAGTTGTGGGGCTGGACGGAGACCAGGTTGTATGTGCTTTTGCAATTGTAGCTATTACCATTATTGTCGTCAAATTACTATGTGTATTAGTAGCTAGTGGTATAGTAGCAGTAGCCAGTAGCAGCAGTAGGAGAGTAGCAGCGGTAGCAGAGCAGCAGCAGCAGCAGCAGCAGCAGCAGCAGCCGCAGCAGCCGAACGGCAGCGGCAGCGGTGCAGCAGCACCACTAGTAGTGTTATTCTTCCTTAAAAAGGCAAGTATAATGACGTAGTGAAATCTGTTCCCTCTTTCAGTCTGACCAAGCATCTGTGGACCATTCTCGTCCTGTCAGCACACGAAAATGGTCGGAATCAAATCCCCCAGAGGTTCAGGGCTTTGAGAGTCATCGGATAGATTCAGGGGCCCCCAACGGACAGATCCCGTAAGTAGGACGTCTTCAAAGAGAAGGTCTTATAGGGACTTGTCCGTTTGGAGCGTTTAGGGTGTAGGGCTGAGAGTTTAAGCTCTAAATCCTAAACCCTTTAGTATAATAGGGGTTTACCTGAGTTCAAGGTTTACGGTTCATGGCTTCGGGCATCATCGATCGCGGGCGACGCAAAAACTTGTCTGCTCGTAGGGGCTAAGGGCAAGTCAGACTTGAGAAGCAGCATTCAACAAGCAGGTCTCCAACATATACCCCTTAAACGCAATTTAGGGGTTCCATGTCATGTTCCATGAAAAATTCCCACTATTGGGGTAATATCTCTAAGCCTTGAATAGTAGCTTTCTGGAAACAATGTTCCGCAAAGATTTTTGAATTGTGCGGTGGAGGATGTCCGAGGCTTCTCTCAAACATAGCTGACTCAGAGCTGAACTCGCGAAATCCGTCAAACAAACCCATCGCATGCAAGTCTCCTGAAGTTGGCCACCTCCCATTCCCATAATGCAAACCCTAAACCCTAAACCCTAAACCCTAAACCCTAAGCAGCACCAACACCCTAAAGATTAAATAGGGGAACATCATTAGAAGCCGGGGTTCATTCTCAGACAGAAAGGTTGCCTTCATTTTTCAAAACCCCCTTGTCAACATCAAAGCAACAGGGTTTCAGGTTTGCGGGTTATTGTAAGAGTGCTTAGGCAAGTGTATGGGATGAAACATTTAGGACTTGTAGAAGTACCTAGTGCCTCTGCAGGCCTCACCTGACAGTAAGCACAAGGAGTTGCGACTACACTGGCACCTTTGGTAGGTCCTTCGTGGAGTCCTCGCTTTTGCGTTGTTGTTCAGGCTTTGGTTTTAAATGTTGAATAAATCTTTGCTCCTGCGTTTTTGGGAGATTCTTCTCTGATTCGCGTGCTAGCTTTCGTGCTTTTCTCAGGCCGTTGCACGCATGCGCTTGGCCGTAAGAAATGGTTGGCATAATCTCGAGGACTTCACAGGCACGAGTGATGTAAGCAAGGCTCAGAAAAATGTCAACTGTTCTTCTTGTGGTATACTACGAGTAGAATGTATAGCATAGAGGGAATGTCTATATGATGATGGCGGTTTTAGTTCATTTTATGGGGATGGGTTTAAACCATGAACCAGAAATGTAAATGCATCCTTTGCCCTCTATGTTCGTCCGATCTTTGGAGCTTTTTGCAAATCCTTGGTAACCTAAAACCATCAGCAACTCCTGTAGCCGATTGACTGATAACCTCATGTACCTCCCCCCCACACACATGCACTGTGAACCCCCAACCCCAAACCCTAAGCCCTAAACCCCCTAAAGCCTAAATCAAAAATCCAGAAAAGCGGAACGCAGGCCTCGCCCTTAGCATCCTCGCCTGTGCAGGGGCGTGGGTTCAGCGCGCGACACTGTCTTCAAAGCGACATCTGCCCTGTGCTGCTCGTAGTGAGCTTTAGCGGTCCTTCTGGAGGCCTTCTAAATCAAATTTGGGTTTGGTGCCTGTAGCTTTGGCAGATGTCCTTGTGGACATCGCAGTATCCGCAGAAGTGCCGCTCGAGAAAGGACCTTAAAGCTGATCCCTTCTTGCCCAGTACCCTTGAAACTACTGAAACGGATTTTCTGTCGACCATGGTTCACGTCATGAAGCTGTCATCCATCTAATCTCCCCATATACACCAATATATTTCTATATAACCCCAATACATTATTGTGGTTTCCATTGTCTTTTCCATTATCCCTGTAAAGCTCCAGACCACCCCCATGGCCTTGCAGCAGTGTACGGACTGGTTCCAGAGCTCGTTTGAGGGCTCCTTGGAAACTAGGCGAGTGGATCTCTACAAGCCATAAGCACCCCTGCATACTCCTTGTATGTAGCCTATACTACTACATACATGCTCGGTTCTCCCACTCAAGCATCAGAAAAGTCTCCCAAACCTAAGATTTTGCCACTCGCATGGCTGTAGGTGGCGCGCGGCAAGAGGCTTAATCAGAGTTGGGGCTTCTGGGCTTGTGCTCAGGACCGAACTTCATTGTGGAGTGGGGCTTCGGGCGGGCAGGCAACCTCTAAAGAAGGAGGGGGCTGCCGATGCTATGACCTTAAACTCTAAACCACGGGGAACACAAGCTTCCGCCTCCCGCCCCCCGCCACCTGAATCTGTCCGTATCAATCGGGATATTTCAGGGCCTCTGAAAACTAGCTCTAGCTCTAAACTCACAACCCGTGATGCCCTGCAAAGCTTTCGCATCCTTACTATTCAAATCCTAAACCTCAATCGCAAGACCAAAATGTGAAAGGCCCCCTGCGAGAATTCTCCCATGAACGTCTTGCCCAGCGTGTTTTCTACTCCATGGCCGCTCCACATTGAATCACACGAAGCTTTGCCCAAGCTTACCATGGACCTAAACTGGCCTTTGGTTAGCTAGGAATAAAGAATGGATCCTTATAGTCTATAGTAGTCCCTATAATCCCTTGCAGTCGTTTTCATTTTTTTCCAGTCCTTCATTCCCAGCTAACCAAACACTCTAGACTCCAGAGCCCTCTGCTCCTTGCTCCGCAGGAAAATGGGCAAGTGATTTGAGAGACTCTCAGCTCTAACCCTTTTACGACGGCATGATCCTTGCACTAGCGCTGTACAATCACAACGGAGCGCCAACAAATTTGAGAAACCCTCTAGATGTTAAACCCAAAGAGCCCAAATGTACATAAAGATGCCATCTGTGCGGAATTTTTGCAGGAAACCACCACATCCAAAACCCAATCCCCCACCCAAATCCATGAAGACTTAAAACCTGAAACCCGTAAGCCCACATGATAAACATCCCTTACGACCCACTTGAAGCAGGTTTTGATCAATGCAGCTGCGTTGCCCATTCCTCGCTTGAGCGCGTTTGGGGCTAGGGGTTGTGCAGGGTTGTAATTTGCTTGCAGGGTTGTAATTTGCCCTATACTACCTACCCCTTTTTGGGTTTCCGCTAAGGTAACCTTCTTCAAGGCTGATGGGAATCCATGGTACTTCGGTGCTTTTAAAGCTTTGGAGCTTTGGTTGACCTATAAAAACACGATCTTGACAAATTGAGGGTAGGTAGCCCCCTCTTCGGCATGTTAACTACCCCAAACATTACATATTGCCAGTATGCCAGTACTATATACTCGGAAAATATGATGGGGTGGGTGGCTTTACATATCAGAGGGAGGAGATACATGGATGGCACCAACGGGCTTTTGGGATTTCATGGGGCTTCAGACAGTTGGAGGCAGTGCTGAGATAACGAGCAAGGGAGGGGACGGACCTCAGGAGTAAAGCAGCAGTTCTTTAAGCCCCAAACGCTATACATACCTTCTAAAGTGTCCAGAAGGAAAACAGTCACCAACAACCAAACCACCAAGAGCATCCCAGAAGAGAATGTTGATACGGTGAGTAGAATGACATCCCACAATCCCCAGGGCATAAGGTACCCTAATCCCTAAACCCAGGCTATATAGGGTACAGTACTTGGAGTCATGCAGGATTCTTCTACTCACCGAAGTTCAGGTGCTTCTGGCAGTAGCCTGACTCCTACTCACACTACAGCGAACATATCCAAAATCTAAACAAAGCCCTAAAGCCCGTGAACCCGCAGATAGCCCGAGACCCCTGAACGCGCAGAAAACATGATTTGAGAATGTTATTAGGATACTGGCATGTCCATGGTCATTATTGTTCCATTTGCTCCCTAAACCCTAAACCCTAAACTCTAAACCCAAAACTCTAAACCGCACTATCTGCAATGCCTCCCAGAGTCTGGTTGTGAGTTCAGCCCCGAGCACCACTCGAGCTTTAAGCTTCTTCTGCTCCGCTTGCTTCTCGGCCTCAAGCTCCTCAAAGAACAAGATTCTACTATCAGTACTACAGGGTTTAGGGTTTGGGGGCTACTTACTGTTACCATGACTGTTACCACAAATTTAAATGCCATTCTTAAATAGTGAGATGTCTCACGGGTAGCTATTACAGGCAGTTCAGGGGTTTGACAGGGATGAGCTAAACCCTAAATTCCCTGAAATAGGGCAACTCTGAAATAAACCGCCACCCAAACCCTGAACCCTTAACCCGTGTCAGTGGAAAACCTGCCGTAAACTCTAAGCAGCTGCAAAAACCCAAAGCTATAGCCTTCAACCAATAACCTCAAGCCGTAAAAAAGCAAACCAAAAACTCTAAGCCTTAAACGCCCAAAGCTCTATGGCCTGAATCCCTAAACATAGCTATCCCTCAACCCCACGGTTTAATGTTTAGGGGTTAGGGTTTAACGGTTACGGTTTGGGGTTAAGGGTTTAGGGCTTGAGGTAATAAGCACACTTGGAGGCCCTTTTGACTTAGTACCTACTCCAAACAATGCCAAGTATAGGCCCCATAACCAAATGGGTGTTTAGATTAACCATGAACCCTTGAGTCTTCTGAGCAAGGGGCCCGATGTGCCCCTCCTGCATACCTTTACACACCCTAGAAACCCAGTTTCCACGTCATGTTCCTAGTCTTCCCAATTTGACTTTCCCTTACGCCCTATACAAACCCTAAACCCCATCCCTGTATGTCCCATATAATATAACATCTATAAATATGTCCCTATACAAGCTACCTTTAGCTCTAAGCCCTGTTTGTCCCTATACAAGCCGCCCTAGACACCAACCCCCATACATCCCTCTTCAACCTACCCTGACCCCTAAACTCTACACATCCCCCTCTTCTTCCATATCTTTAAACTCCTACATAAACCCACTACTGGCTTGCTCATAAGGAGCTGTTTAACACTACTATCCTACATAACCTGATAAACCCCACTCAGCACCCCCCAGCTCGCCTTCAAGCGGTCTTCCAAGGCGATTCTCTCAGCGAGCTCTTTGTTGATGAGAGCTTTCATCTCCTTTGGATGTAGGGGTTTTTGGGGTTTAGGCTTGCCTTTCTTCAAAGGGGTTATGGGGATGCAGGTGCCCGTTTAATGAAAGAAGGGTATGTAGGTTTTTGGGTAATAGGATCTAGATTGCTAGCATTATTGGAGAATCAATGAGAAATGTGTGGTGAATACTGGTGGTTAGTAGGGAATGAGAAATGGAAGAGAACATGGAAAGTACAATGTTATTTCTAATTTAAATTTGAATTACTATAGAGGTCCATTCCTTCCCTGTTGAGAACCAGTAAGCTCTCCCATGGAGGTTTCCGACTCGGAAGCTTACGTATCCTTTTTGTGTCCACCCCCCCTCCTCTAGAACGCCCCGTATCAAGGGACTCAAGCTTACAAGTCCTCTCGCAGCCTTAGCAGAGGGAGAGAACTAGACACCATTCATGTGTTGCATCTTGACATGGGGATTTCTGCCAATATACTCTCATCCTGATTGCGAGGACTCCTAATAAGGGGCCCATCCGAGAATGTGAAATGTTGGCGGCTTCTAAGCTCGCATGCCCCATGAATAATTGCTCTAGCACAAAAGCAGTGTTCAATTTTGACGCCTTGTTTCGCGCAGTTTCGGGGCCGCTGAGCTCTTCAGCGAATGGAGGTGTGAAGCCCCTCTGCATCTAATGATCACGCTAAGATCTAGCTGATGTAAGTTTTCTGGTTTAAGTTCATTCAGGTGTGATGCTGTATGCCTGGTTGACACGTTGAATAGCTGAAGTTATGAGCTTCAATGTGCCTGTGCTGTTCAAGTTGGCAGCCATCAACACAATTTTGGTGCCTGTTTATGATTTTGCTCACCCATGGAGCATCACACCCTCCTAATCTAGCATGCAACACCCAAGGGCCCTTACCACACTATAAGGAGGATTATAGGGGGCTCCTTTTTACCAGCAGGCATGTTATTTCAAAGCTACCTCCTAACCCTACACCTACATACGCGATTCCATGATTTTGGGACCAGGGTCGATTTCCCCTAGCAACCTTTAACCTGAACCCTAAAAACTGCTCTGATGGTATTCGGAATCTGCTTGAGAGCGAGTTGCTGCCTCGGTCACCTTTCCGCTGGTTTCCTTGGCCTGCAGAAAGGGCAAATGTTTTCCTGGTCTGCCCTCCCCCCGAACTAAGCCGCTCCCTTTGAGGGGGATGGATTATTGTTAAGGGGAGCTCATTGATGTTGCTTGGGAAGTGCTCATATTAGGGTCGGACCCTCCATGACAACAGCTCGCCCAACCTTGGATAGTGGTATCTGCTGCAAGGCCTATCACTTTCGGATGGAAGAAAACGTCAAAAAAAAAGGTGTAGATCATGAAAAACCATCCGGGTTGGGGACCCTTTCTGGAACGCCCCATGAGTGCCTGGAAGCCTTTGATGACGGGGCGCAGCTCGTCCAAGTTAGGTGTGAGCAGGTACCGGCACCTGCTGCAGCGGCTTTATCAAAACACCTACACACTACCTCTCAGGGGTCAAGCAGCAGTAGTAGTAAGTATAACAATGATAACAGTAACAATGGTAATACTGAAAGTAATAGTAATATTCATAGTAATAGTGGTAGTAATTATATGAATAATCGTTGTGTTAATCACAGTGGGAGTGGAAGTAGCACGGCTAACATGCAAAACAACAACAACAACAACAACAACAACACGAGTAGTAACAGTAAGCAATAGCCATGGGAATAACTATGGTGAGAGTGAAAATAGCAGAAGTAAGAGTTGTAGTAACAATCGTAATCATAATATTAACGGTAGCAGGAAATAGTGTTAGTACTAGTACGTACTGGTCCCAAAAAAAGTCATGGTGATAGGAATACACTACTGAAAAAATACTGGAGCAAGACCACCTTGCTAGCATAAAGATTCCGACGCTTTTGTGAAACAAACATTTCATTTCGAGGAAGAATCTGGATACGGTAGATGGACGACATGCGCCATGACCCCTAGGCAAACATTCTGCCACGATTCCTGCGGTTTAGCCACATAGGATCTTGTAGGGTTTTGTCCATCAACAGTATCACTGGGGCATATTCCCACTGCTGACAATGGATAAGAGTTGCACAGTAACTATCTTCAAGTTGCGCGGCTTGCTAGATTGACCTGGTACTACCTGGCCATTTCCCATATCAGGGCCCACCGTACTACCGCGAAATAATGAAAGCAACTGTCAGAAGCGAGGGAGCTACCATATGGGTACTCCCATATAAAGATAAGGGTAGGGGGTATATGTGAGCCATTATCTAAACTCCTAGTATACCCCTTAATAACCCCTATAGTAGTCCCCTATATAATCCCCTACATAATTTTATATAACCCCTTTAAGGAGTTTAGACTATAGCTCATATGAAGTCGAGGGAGGCCACCTTTAATAGTACTCCTTTGGACCCCAAATGCTTCCAACAACCCCTACTTGGAGGGTCAGGGGGACTTAGTAAGTAGGTTAATAACCCCCCACAACCCAGATAGTAACCTTAGTCATCCTAATTACTGACCTATTTACTAAGTCCCCCTGACCCTCCAAGTAGGCCTAGACCCTCCACACCTGGACCCCAAATCCTTCTAATCACCCTAAACCCTCATAGTCCCCCTTAATATAGAATATGGGGTATACGGGGATCTTATTATAATATGCTCCAAAGCCATATCTACTTAAGGGGACCATAGATCCAAATCCTTCCAATTACCCCAGAGCCTAAGAAGTCCCGCGACGCCAAACTATCACTCCTGAGCCCGATACTTTGAAGCCGCAGAATAAGCTGATGACTGTGATGTGGGTGGTTGTCAAAATTATGGTCCCTTTTGGGTACCCTAAACATTAGGTGCCGTATTATAATAGGGATCCAAAAAGGGACCATAGTTTTGACAACCACCGCATGTAGAGGCCTGAAGCTTTACCAAGACTATTACGGAGTAGTCCTCGTATCACTATATCATAACATAGACCTCAATACACCAACCCCTGCATAGTTGAGGGTTCCATCTGAATTTGCATTTTCTGTGGCATTCTCGACTGTTCTAAGTGCTCAGGCTGGTGTACCCTAAGCCCAGTAGTCCCCATGCACACGTTTGACAGGGACCCTGTATATCCGCATATAACCCTGTAAAGGGACCCTACGCCAGAAAGCCTACAAACCCTGTAAGCCAGGTAAAGCCCTACAAGCACCATAAATCCCAAACCCTTAAGACCCCTTCATAAGCCTAATACCTATAAAGCCCAAGCCCTAACCAGCCAACCAAAATCTCTAAATGATAAAAGCCTCCCAAAGGGATCCTACCATCCTACATTCGACTTGCCTCGCCGAAGCCCCCCTGCAGACTGAGCCTTAAAGATTCACATTGGGTAGGGTTTGGGGGTATAAGGGTTTAGTGTTTGGGGTTCAGGGCTTGGAGGTTTCCATGGTTTATGGGGCTCCTTTACAGAAAGAAGTAGGTCCCTCAAGACACAGGGGCACGGGACCGCAGAATTGCAGCACACTTAAGATGGGAGAAATTCTGAACCAAAAGCGGTCCCATGCAATAGAGAAGGTACCTCGAATATTCTGTAGTTTCCTTACACCTATAACAAAAATTATATCTTCAATATTTCCTTAGTGTTATACTAGAATGAAAATCAACAATCATTCCTGAGGACAGTACAGTATTCATATGAGCTATAGTCTAAA
>CAJNIZ010031724.1:0-19602 GCA_905231905.1 Symbiodinium pilosum | reverse complement strand
ATATACTATAGTAGTTTCCACTTCATTTTCCGGTATCATTATCCCGATCCAGTAGTGACTGTGGCAATTGGGAAGTCGCAATAGGACAGGGAAGGCTGCTCCTGCTTCGTAGACGAGGTTGGCAGAGCATACGCTTCCTTTGACGCGCCACAGAATGAATCCCTATACAAACCCTACATATAATCTCATCTCCCCCATATACTTAATATATTCTAACTCTCATAAAAACTCTGTATCTTATGCCCTATAAGCCCCTATATCTATCATAACCCTTATAAACTCCCTATATAGCCCCTAAATCACCCTACATACACAAGTTGAGCGAAGCAGCTCTCATACTTCCGCGTCTGCAGGTTGGTGAACTCTGTCTCCTAAGCTCAGGGAAGCTTCTTAACCCATCATGGTTCAGCCACGCCAGGAACACATGAGTAGTGTTTTTTTGGTGGTTGAACTTGGTAAGATTCTATTCCTTATATAAAATACTATACCCCAAAAGGAGGATATAATCTTACTCTATATTGGGTACCATGATATCCCGAAATAAAATACTACACCCATTGTTATCACCTAGTACTTGTGTTGCATTTGTTGTATTCTTTATTGCTGTTTCTATTTCGCATTCTCTCATTCTTGTTCGTATTATTGCAATTTTCACTGTTTACGTCATTTCGAATCCTGGTGTTTGTCGGATTGTACAGGCTTCAGCACTTGGAACATTCAGAGCCCTCCTTGACCTTGAGGGCCACAGAAAGAAGCTTGAGAGCAACATCCTCATACCTCTCCAAACTGTAGAAACGTCTACTATAACTGGGAAGGGTCAAAACAGAAGCTGTCGCAACCATGTGCAGTTGGCACAGGCCTCGTTTAAAACGTCCGGCTCCAAAAGATGTGACATCTGAATTCGCAATGAAGGACCCGTTTAATGCAGCGTGTGAATCCAAGGTACTTTTGCATGGACGTGGGTATGGCGGGGCACAGCTTCAGTCCGCCTCTGCGGCCATTGCCGGCTCTAGGTCGGCAGGAACTTTTGCATGTTTAACGTAGCACCACTAAACATTTTCCAAAAGCTTTGAAGCAAGCTTTCAAACCAGACTTCGGACAAGGGATCTTCTTTCCTGCTTGCCCCTTAAAAAAAGGCCCGGCGCGCTCCCGTGGGACTAGTTGAAGTCTCGCGGGTTATGAGCCCAAGCGCTAGCTAAAGGGCCATAATCTGATTGTCAGTACTACATCTAGAGCTTTGGATAGCCATGGATCTCCCAATTGAGCTGTCTGACGATGACCGTCGTCCCCTGCCAGCTGGACAAACCATAAGCAGTTCAGACCTGGAACCTCCGTATGGCCAAGCGTTTGCAACTGAAATGGGGCTGAACCCAGGGGTCGAGGCAATTGGACATCAACAGGCAGAAGCAGCTGGGGACGTTAGTGCTGGATCGCGTGGCACTAGCCTACAATCTGCCCGAGAGCAGGATGAAGAGGAGATACCACAGCCTCAAGCCAGACTACAGCAGCTCCAGGAATCCCCGGGGCATAGTGAACTGTCGAGGATGGAGCGTGGTTCGATGGCTGCCGCGTACTCTGGAGCTGGTTGGGCTTTTACTGTGACAAGGGCTATGGAGACCCCTTCAGATAACTTGAGGGATGACTTCAGCGGCAGCGCGCTCAAGAATATGGAAGTAGATGACCAGGAGCTGGTGCCAGATTACCAGTCGATGTCAAGGCAGGAAACCACTGGAAGAGAAAGAGTGGCGGAGCCAACTGGACAGGGTGGACAAATGGTTCTTTCTGGTTCGGCGGCGGGAGCTGCCTCTCCCTCTGGAGCTACTGCCTTGGTGCCTGCAGAGGCTTTGGGATCCATGGTTGCCCAGCTTATGCAGCCATGGATGGAGCAATTGATGAACAACCAGGTCATGCTTATGGCCCGAATGGAAAAGATGGAAGTTGCTCGAGCTCAATCTGAGCGCTTGTCATCGGAGAGGGCTTCGGCAAAACTACATCGTGAAGAAGAGGTACTGAGCCGGCTGGCTGAGAGGGAGCGAGCTCTTAGTGCACAAGCCGAAGGGCAGCTGTTTGCCCATACTGTAGGGAATAGGAGTCTGGAAGTTCCCTCAAGCGCGTTAGATTGGGAACGACCCCAAGGCTTTACTGGTAATCCTCCTGCCTTACCTGCCCAAATGTCACGTAGTGCCGCGGAAGCTTTCATCCCCAAGGGCGGTCTTGAGGGTCTAGGGCTAGATGGGTATCCTAGACGCCAGCAAGTGACTGCTGGACAAGTGTTCGCTGGCAGAGCGGCTTCTCCTTTCGAGAGGGTTGCTAAGGGCCGGTCAGGCCTCGGAGAGAGCACAGGGTTTCGTAGAGGTAGTCGGGATGTTAGTAGAACCCCAAGCCCCCAAAAGCGTAGGAGCCCGTATAGGACCCGTGGTTACCTGGGATCCCCTAATCAAAGAAGCCTTGAAGATGCACCCCGCTCAGCCGCTACAGAGCCGAGAAGGAAATCCGTCAAAGAGTTTGAAGCAGATCTCCATGAAACTCGTTCTGAGCCTACAGAGCAGGGAAGCCTGGCACGTAGGGCGTTGGGGGTTCAGGGTACGGGTTCGGTTGCCGAGGTTATGCAAGCTAGAGAAGGGTCGGTTGGGATGGTAGGCCATAGCCGGTTCGTTCTGAAAGGGTGAGTCATCATGAGCAATCTTCACCTGTTAGGAACCTAAGAGTTTTTAAGACCCCAGTTACGCCTGTTCGTCCGACCATTGTGTATCCGATGAGTCCTGGAGGGACTGAAATCAAACCTCCTCAGAGTACGCCCCCTCCTACCCCGATAAGCTCCCGGCCCTGTAAGTACCGCTTCCAGCGCTCCGCCATTGCCCAAGAGCGGTGAGGGTAGGGATAGGTACACTCCAGGGGATCGGGTATGGTGGTCGGCGCCGAAGTTGCCAGAGCCTGATAAAGATGCGGCAGTAACGGCGGCAGGATTGGATCGCCCAAGTCACAGTGACCATGGCAGACTTAAGCTTAGGGTCCAAGGACTGGTGGGCGCTGCTAGTCAGCGAGGCCAGGGCTGCATATGAAGGATGGGCGCAGACTCCGGCCATCGAAAGGGCTGCCATTCGTGCTATTCCTAGTCCTGAGTTAGGCAGTGACAAGTATTCTAGGTTGGAGAGCCGTGCTTTCTCGATGATCCATGCTAGCTTACCCCGGAGCATTGCTGAAGAGCTCCTCGCTGAGCGTACTTTGGATTGCTTATCCACGCTGTTCCTCATACTGAAAACCTTCCAGCCGGGAAGGAATCCTTGTCAACTTGTTTGCAGGTTGTTCGCGAGAGCAGTTTCGTGCTGTGGCGGATAAGAATCACATGGCCCTTCTGGACATAGACCTCGAAGAAGACCTTTCATTGGACACTACCTTCGCGTATCTTCTTGGTCTCGCCATTCAGGGTAGGGTCAAGATTCTCCTTGCTGGGCCCCCGTGTAGGACCTTGTCAGTGTGCCGCACGTATCCAGGTGGGCCTCCAGTAGTCAGGGATCGGGTAGGCCCCGGCAGATGGGGACGGGCTAACATTCCCGAGGCTGAAGCTTTAAAGGTTGGCGGTGACAACATCCTCATCCTTAGGACCATGGCCCTGGGTATTGTAGCCAACCAGTCTAATGAGGACCTTTGTACTGGAGACCTGGGCTCCCTTGTCGAACAGCCGCGTGATCCTAAGGAGTATTGCACCCACGTTCCGGCCTCAAATCTGCCATCACTTTTCGCCATGCCCGAATGGGAGTGGTTTGCAGAAAAGCTAAAGCTAAGGAGGGTTACCATGAATCAAGGTCCCCTTGGTATCCCAGGGTTAAACCCACGCAGCTGGGCACCAACTTGGAGGTCGGCTGGCTCGAGGCAGCTACTAAATGGGTCGGCCCCGAAAATGGTGAAGTAGGACCAGGGAAATTGGCCGAGTGGGCCGCGTGGGCTCCAGGTTTGATTGAGGCCATCTGCGAAGCTATCAACAAGCATCTAAGCAGGCCAGAAGCCCGCACTCAAGCTTTGCACGGTGATGAGGAACGTATGCGTAGACACATTCAACATGGCCATCAGCCCTATTGGAAGCGGTGTCGAGCATGTGTTGAGGGTCGATCAAGGGACCGTCCTCATCGGCGTCAGCCTGTGGCAGACACTGGAGTGTTAGCCCTGGACTTAGCTGGGCCATTCAAAACAGGGAAAGATGAACGCCCCCCCAAGATCCGATATGCTCTCGTAGGTGTTTTCGTGGTAGCCGATCTCCCTAAACTTGAGCAGCAGGAGAGGGAGCGACTAGCCAAAGAGGATAAGGGCCAAGAAGCAGAGCGGGGTGAGCGGGTCGTCGATGTTGCGGCTGATGGGCGGGACACTCAGCGGGGTCACCCAAATGCCATGGAGGATGTTGCGGCTGATGGGCGGGACACTAAGCGGGGCCACCCAAATGCCATGGAGGATGTTGCGGCTGATGGGCGGGACACTAAGCGGGGTCACTCAGATGCCGTGGAGGATGTTGGGGCTGATGAGCGGGACACTAAGCGGGGCCACTCAGCTGCTGGGGCGGGAGTCTGGGGTCCTGAAGAGGTCCTGGGAGGCGAGGGTCTTGCTGAGGATTTGGAGTGGTGTGTTCCAGACGCCCCAGAGGAAGTAGCGGATAAAGAGGGGAAGGCCTTAGAGAGGCCGCCTGATGTAAAGAGCTGACCTTCACGGAATTGCTCCCCTCCAAACATTGCTCACATGTTCTGTTGGGTATTCAGCGGATGGAAGCTCAACTAAGGTCCATGGGTTTTGAGGTCAAAAGGATTCATTCCGACAAAGGAATGGAGTTCCAAGCCAGTTCGGCGCAAAAGTGGGCGGCTCAGCGAGGGATAGCCTGGAGTAATATACTGGCGCCGATGACTTCCGTCGTAATGGGAGGGTTGAGGCTGCCATAGGGAGGATAAAAGGATTAACTACGACGCTTCTTCGTAGTGCAAGTCTTCCCTCAGAGGATTGGCCATACGCTTGGCGTTGGGGGGTTGAGAGCCTTCTGAGACAGGTTCTTGGATATGGGTGGCGCGTCCGTGAGGGAGATGCTCCCCTTCGGTGCAAGAATGTTCGTTAAACAGAGGTCTTGGAAAGCCCAGGCGCATGAACCTAAGGCAGTGGAGGCAACCTTGCTGGCTCCAGCTAGGGATGTTGCAGGCTCATGGCCTGTTCGGACGGTGGACAACGAGTACTTGGCCACTTCGGTGTTACACAGGGATGTTTTGGCCTGTCCTGAGCCAAATGTGATAAGGGAGAGAGACCAGGCCCCTGATGCAGCTCCAGTGCTTCCAGCGCCGTCGCATCGGGTCACGGGAAAGTCCAAGTGTGCTGAGATAGCATTGGAGCCTAGCTCTAGCTTGCCGGTACAGTCTACGATTGCATTATGTCAGGAAACCTTCAGCCCAAGAAGTGAAGTAGGTTCCACTGAAGCTCGCCCCGCGGAGTCAACCCATAACCTTTCCCCAAGTAGTGCTCGTAGTGACCAACCCGTTGCTCCTCATCCAGGGATAAGGACTGCTTGCCTGGAGGATGTGCTCCAAGCCGAGGACCATCAAGCCAGTATGATTGCTCAAGATCCCATGTTTGACCTGCGCCGGGCGCGAAGTTTCCTCTGCAAGTCTCATTGGGGCTCCAAAGCAGCAGCAGCACAACTTAAGGGTTCCAAGGCTCGTTCGGCAATGCATTGTGTTTTGGGGATGTATAGGCATGGAGGGGTCTTGGGAGTTACTCAGGCTTCAGGGCGGTTCCCAGGGTTTCTTGCTTTGTTGGTCAGGATGATTGAGGCTGTGGCCCCTGCCTTTGCATACACCTCTTTGGCAGTGGTTTCAAGTACCTGCATTCCCCCGCATAAGGATACGAGCAACCGTCCCTCAAGTAACCTGATGCTCCCTTTGAAGCTTCCAAAAAGAGGCCTCACCATCTGGACCGAGGCTACCGTAGGCGACGTCATTCAAGGACCACTCGAGCAGCTAGAGGTTACCCCTTCCCAAACCAAAGTAGGCCATACCACGTTGCTTAAACTGCTTGAGCCTCTTTTTTTGGATGCGCGTCGTTGGCACGCCACCTATACAAAAGACGAAGGGCAATCCCTACTTTTGTCAGCTTATTCCCTGAGCGCCATCAACAAAGCCCCTCAAGCCCTAACAAACCACCTTACGGCCCTCGGCCTACCGCTACCAACTGCTGACAGTCAGCAGGGGGGAGGACTCTGTGGTTTTGGATTAGGAGGTGGGGATGAAATTAAAAAGGAAAATTTGAGGGTTTTGGTGGAGTTGGTGGAGGGCGATGGCGTGGAGGAGAGGGCTGTCAGGGCAGTGGCGTGGGAAGGAGCGCTGCGAGCGAAAAACCAGCCTCAAGTAGGGAGGTACTGTCTCCAAACGCCACCGGGTCAGGGGCCCTGCGGGTTTTCGAGCTGCGTGACCAAGAGGTCACCTGTGATTGCATGGATCGAGAGTGCCTCGCGTGTCAGAGTGCTTACGTTGGGGGGAGCTCCGTTCCTAGTGTAGCCGCGAGTGCGGAAGCCGAAGCCTTGATTGACAGCAGTGAAGATTGGTTTGAAGTTTGAAGTAGGTCCGTCTTGCTCCAGGCTCAGGGCTTTGAGCTCAGAGGATGATCATGAGTGGGAGTTGGTAAGTTGTGAAGTGCCGGTAGTCCCTGCCGTCGGACTGTCAAAGCAAGAGTTGGATGTCATTGATCATGTGGCCAGCTTGATGAGCTTCAGTTGAGCTTGAAAGGCTTGATGGGTCGAGAACGGGCTGTGTTGAAGAGGCAGCTTGATTCGCCAGAAGACCTAGGCGAAGGAGAGTTGAGTACTTTGCCGCTGTTGTGTGAGCTTTCTCGTCAAGTAGGAGCCGTGGAAGAAGAACTCCTCAGGCTTAAGAGCTTGCGTGACGAGATTGAGGGAGAAGAGACTGGCGTTGGCCCGCAGTCCCACGAGGTGGTCTTGCAAACAAGGACTATTCCGACGGACCAGGTTCTGAAGGAATGGGGTCCAGATTGGCTGGAGGCAACTGTAAAGGAGCTCACCGCTTTGTTGCAGACCAAGAAGGCCCTTCGTGAGATTACCCAGAAGGACGTGGACGACATGGTGGCTCTTGGCATCCAGGTGCTGCGAGTCCCTACAAAGCTCGTCTACACCATCAAGGCCATTACGGCCAGGAGAAAATGCAGAATCGTCCTTTGTGGAAATGCTTTGCCACAGTCTCAGGAGACCGCTCTCGAAAAACGTGTGGCTACGTATGCAGGAGGCATCGACATAGGGCTTCTTCGCTTCCTACTTGCAGAAGCCACCAAAGAACAGTTCCAGCTAGCAAGCTGGGATGTGAGTACTGCCTTCCTCAACGCGCCGGCTCAACCAAGGGACTTAAGAGCCGCCCGGACCGGCCAGAAGCAAGTCACTGTGCCCGCGGGCGCTCGTACGTCTCGGCCTAATTTCGGCCGAGACGCTCTGGCTAGTAGAGCTAGCCATGTACGGGTTGGACACCAGCCCACGAGACTGGACGCACCACCGCACGGATGTCCTGTCAAAGGTGCGCCTTTCTGTGCCAAGCGGCATTCTATCTTTGCAGAAATCAAAGGTAGATTCCTCGGTGTGGTACATCTTGGTGCGCAAGACGCAGGAGTCTGGCGACGTTTACCAAGGCTGGCTGGCGATCTACGTTGATGATTTTTTGGGTGGAAGCTATGGCGACCTGATTGACCGCATCTACGACTTCATCAACTCCACTTGGGAATGTGGGGACTTGGAGCGTGTTGTGTCTGCAGAAGCCGGGAAAGCTGTGCGCTTCGATGGACTGGAGATGCAGTGGAGTCAAGACAGGACAAAGCTGTATGTCCATCAAGCATCCTACGCCCTTGATCTCGTCAGCCGGTACGAGGGTCAGTTCCAGCCCCAGGCTGTACCACTGTTGAAGCCGCTACTGGACTCGGAGCCGGAGCCGGAAGTGCGCCCAGTTCGGGTACGTCAGTGTCAGCAAGTGATAGGAGAGCTCCTGTACTTGTCGGTACGGACAAGACCAGACCTATCATACGCCTGCTCCAGGTTGGCTGCAGTGATGACAAGAAGGCCGACAGCTACGGTGGAGGCAGCGCTTGGCGTGGTTGGCTACGTGGCATCAACTGCCCATGTAGGTTTGGTCTACACTTTGGAAGACTCAGGACCTTTGAGCCAGGAAAGGCGGGGCATCCAACGCCACGGTCTGTTGGAAGTCTATACAGATGCCAGCTTCGCTCCGGAGTGCTCCCGAAGCCAAGAATCTGCAGTGGTTATGTGGCGCGGGCTCACCGTGCATTGGACGAGCTCAAGGCAAGCATTTGTGGCTCAGTCCACTTGTGAAGCTGAGTTAGTGGCGACGGTTGCTGGAGCCAACTTAGGCCAGAGCTTCATTCCCTTGATCAAGGAGATCCGACCAGAGGATCCAGTTCGTTGCCAGATCCTAAACGATAACATGGCAGCCATCGGCATACTGGTTTGCGATGCTTCGTCTTGGCGAACACGCCATTTACGAATCAGAGCAAATGCTCTTCGTGAAAGGATAGAGAACTTCGAGTGGGAGGCTGCTCATACAAGTGGTGAGTACAATGTCGCCGATGCAGGGACTAAGACTATCTCGAAGGGACGCTTGGATTGGCTCAAGGAGCTGATGGGCCTTGGGGTTGAACCTAGAGGGTCAAGTTCAGGTTCGGGCCAGGGTATAGCGAAGCGAATCGCGGGATCACTGTATGCTTTGGTTGTGGCTATGTGCGCAAATCCTGTGGATGGGGCTAGGGAAGGTTCAGGGGTTGAGGTTCCACGTTACGATCCTGGGGATTGGGCTCTTATCTTCTTGTTAGGGCTTTGGACCATCGCTGTTATTGCGCTTTGGGAAGGCGCCAAGGTGTGCTGTGCCAGGAGCCGTCTTGCCAGGGATTAGAAGTTCCAGACCCGGAGGAGGAACCTCCGCCAGACCTCCCTGAGGCTGAGGACTTTGACGACTTAGGGTTAGGGCTCCTCTCCCTGGAGCTGAGGGCTTTAGGGATAGGGTCCCCCAACAAGGTTTCCCCGAAAATGAGGGTTTAAGGGCTAGAGGGCGTCCGCAGAGTGAGGACACTGGAGCCGCAATAGACCCCCAAGAGGGTGGGAATAGGATTAGGGTAGTAGATTATGAGGGTGTGCGTCAAGCTGCCAACCGCCGAAATCAATTTGGGCTCCGTGTGCAGCAGCGACGTGAACCGGTACAGGCACCGCCAAACCGCCCCCCCGAGCCGGAAGAGCAAGAAGCGCGCGGAAGGTTCGAGGATGAGCTCCGTGCGGAAGATGTGACTCGTTTGGTGCAGGCGGCCCGGGATTACCTTGACAACCCTCCCAATCCGCCCCTAAGATTTGACGTGTTCTGGGATCTTCCACAGCAGCCTTCGCTTAGGGAGCTGCGCCTTAGGCGCTCAGCTTGGGGAGGCGACATTTCTTCGTTGCACCAAGTTCCTGGAGACCACTTTGACTTTTACGAGTATCCTGGGTCTGGTAGATTAAACGTTCTGATTCGTTGGCACTGGGAAGCTAGGGTTAGGTTGTTTTCCCCTGAAAACACGAATCTACCTTTTGACCAGGAAATTTTGACCGGAGAGCGAAGGACGCTCGTGACTTTTGCTGATGGCACGCAAGATGTCATCGACGATTTGTGGGTAGACCCACCGCGCTCTAGGGCGTATTTAAGACGAAGATGGCAGGGCAGGACCGAGTTGAGGGTGGACCCTCTTAGGTTTGACGCTGAGGTTCGAGTTGAGTTTCAAAGGGTCAGCCGTGTCATTCTTCAAAACCTTTACCCGGCATAGACACACAGGTGTTGCCGAGGACATGTTATCCCTCGTCAAGGGGGAGAGCGTGTGAATCCAAGGTACTTTTGCATGGACGTGGGTATGGCGGGGCACAGCTTCAGTCCGCCTCTGCGGCCATTGCCGGCTCTAGGTCGGCAGGAACTTTTGCATGTTTAACGTAGCACCACTAAACATTTTCCAAAAGCTTTGAAGCAAGCTTTGAAACCAGACTTCGGACAAGGGATCTTCCTTCCTGCTTGCCCCTTAAAAAGGCCCGGCGCGCTCCCGTGGGACTAGTTGAAGTCTCGCGAATGCAATACACACATGTGCGGATATTCCCAACATCAATCGAAACCCTAAACCTCAACATCAAGCTATCGAGCTACTTGGAAGAAAAACCCTGCCACTGATGCCCGGTAAGTCTCCGTAAGCTTCCTCGCTGCGATCTCGGCTAAGCGGCGGACTTCCTTGGCATAACCCCTGCACGTCCCTGTATAAAATCCAGACGCAACCCCTAAATAACCCCTATATAATCCCCATAAAACCCTACCGTATGTACTTCCTGTATAACCCCTATGTAGTCCTTTTTTCCATATATGACAAGGCCCTTGGGCTTGCTGACGTAGCATTCTAGTTAAGGAACTTCAGCTACCTTACTGAGTATAATGAAGAAACTCCATTATGCAATCTCTATATATATATATATATCTCTCTCTCTCTCTCTCTCTCTCTCTCTGTATATATATATGTATACATATAATGGTTACTTAGCTTAAGCTCCTTAACCGCAACCCAGCCGAAGACCAGGGTTTCTGGGGCAGTACTCTGCGGTCACTAAAGTAGCCTACCTTGAAAAAGCGCCTTTTGCTGAGCACATGGTAGATCAAAGCTGACAAGCGCCCTTGTGCGCCTGACGCCTGTTTCAGGCTGCCCTAAACCCTAAACCGCTCAATCGGAACTTAAGGGCTGATGTGGTAGGGCCTGGGGCACTTGAGCCGTTTGGTACACAGGGATCATGGAATGCCAAAACCTTTGGTGGCTTAGGTAGGAAGTTCTTCAGGCTTAGGTGCTAAGGGCCACCAGTCAGAAAGTCCTACTTCGTTCAGGAATGTTGGGCTGGCGCCTGACTTTCGGACCTGCCTCGGGGCATGCTTTAGGGGTGCGAGGCTCCGGGCCCTCAGGACTCAACGTTCGGGGTGTCAGGGTTTCAGCGTGCGCAATGTGGTTTAAGTGCTTGAGTGCTTTGGACCAGCAGCAGCACCACCACCTCCACCATCACCACGACCACTGCTTCCTCCCAAAGCTTATGGTAGGGACCCCAATAAGCTGTAATTCTTACTCGAAGGCTCTAGGGATCCCCTTACAAGGAACGCCGAATTTTGGGAAAGCTCCATATTGCAATTCATTTGCCTGTGGAGTAACCAAACGCAGCTCAAGCGCTGCAAACTTGATCATCGCACGGTGAGCCCGCCTGTCCATCATCCAGGGATGGGTTGTGGGTTTAGGATCTACACGTTTTGGGGCCCGAGGGTTCAATGGCTAAAGGGTGTAGCTGCATGTTCCTGGACATGGACCTTGCGGAACTAGGCAAAGTGATTGGCGATGTTGAAAATCATTGATGCGAACCGACCTGCAAACATCTTGACTGAATTGAAAACCACCGCCACATCAACAAATCTCCTCTGCATCACAAGTCGAGATGTTGAGCGGCTGAGTACAGTGAGTACAGACCATACAGGGAACACAGGGTAGGATTTTCTATCAATGTACCCGTGTGAAATCGGGATGCACACCTACAAGAGAACGTAAAAGCATGGATTTACCCTTGAAAACCCCATGCCCCCGAAAAGTGTGCAGCTGAACGACAATGTCATATCTAACGTCCGTTGAACCTTCCTGGAATGCTGTCTCAGAATTCACTATCACTAGCCGTAACATTTGCAAAAGCTCATGGGCTCAAAAAAAGGAAAGTCTGGTGAAGCTAACCTTTTCCTTGACTTCACGACATGCCTGTCATTGATCATTTCTTCCCCTAAAGTCTACAAAACCCGAGCATGAAATCATGCCGTTGACATTCCTTGCATACACATGATGCCAAACCTTTTTACCGACTATGCGACGCGTGAGCTCCAAAACACCACACCCACTCCACTCCGCCCAACCCTCCAACACCCCCTCCCCCCCCCGCCCCTGACGACAAAAACATAGCTCGAGCCAGAAATCAAATTCCAAAGTTGTGTAGTAGGGCACCTGAGGCATAGGAGCTGCTTCTGCAAGTCGAGGCTGCTCGCCTAGTTTGGCGTTTCACGGTTAGGGCCCTCAGCCATTTCTTAATGGACGAAGCTCGTATACGCCTAGGTTGTGGGGGGGGGGGGGAGCATATAGGTACTTTTCTATATCACATTTGTTTTGCCCTGCTCGCCTAAGTTTGAGATCGATCTCTAGACATTAGGCTTGACAGGTCTGGCAAGTGCATCTCGAGTCCGTGAATGGCATTTCTCTCAAACGCATACGTACCGTTGTATGCACACGATAAGTCTCTATGAACTGTTCCACAATTCTCAAATGTGAGTCTACAACTAGAGTGGCGGCGCCCCGCCGCATGATGCGGTTCGAAGTGTAGGTGTGTGACAAACGAAGTCTGCGGGCCGCAGTTCTATGTGGAAAACAGATCAACACTAGATCAATCACGCTCTTGGTGCATAAGCACAAGATCGTCTGTGTCAACTACCTGGGATGATTGCGCAGAATCCAAAATATGTCGCACAGGACTCTGCGACTGAGTTCGCAATTTTATCTGAGTCTGAGTGTTTTGAGATGCTACAGGCATGGCATTTCAATATACCAACTTTGTGCCTGTAAAGCCCGCGGGAAACGTGGCAAAATCTCCGATACCTGCAGCCTCATCAGAATTGGTAGGAATCCTCCACCGTCCTGCTTCAGAATCCTATAGAGATTCTCACACAAACGCTGCTTCCATCTCGCTTTCCATTGGGTTCTCCGTTATTTCAATTATCTACCAACCAATCCCCAAGCCACGGCCAGATGAGCTATAGTCTAAACTCCTAGTATCCCCCTTAATCGACCCTATAATAGTCCCCTATAGAACCCCCTATATACCCTCCCTTTAAGGAGTTTAGCCTATAGCTCAGATGACCTGCTGGTGCTTCAGAGGAAGTTGAGTGAGCGAGTTTTCCTGGTGACCATCCCTGCGCAGCCCAGCCCTGCAAGCTGTAATCCCCCGGAATATCACCTGCATACTTCCCCGTAGTCACCTGAAAGAGCAACCAGAACCACAACATGCACGGATGGTGTAACAAGGCTAGGTGTCGTGCCTCAACAGCTTCTTGATCCGAGGAGTTTTGCTTCATTTTCTGCAACAGAGGTGAGTGAGGATTAGGGACTTTAGCTTGTAGACTCTTGGGATGTCAGAGATTCAGATGTACGGCTCCGGGGCGTAGGGTTCGAGGATTTCAGGCTAATTAATGCTTTGGAGTTCGCGCATAGACTTCAGGGCTTCAAGGCTAGAGTACATGCAAGTGCAGCGATTGCATAACTGAAACTCAGCAAGAACGAGGAAAGCCAATCTTCATGATATTGCCGACCACACCGTCTGTATTGCAACAATCATCTCTACTAATTATAGACAGTGAGACCGTAGTTGGACCCCCCCCCCACCCAGTAATAGTGACCATTAGGGATAACAAGATGTGATCACCTACCAGATGCAGGACATCGCTGAAGTTCCTACAGTCCCTACAGTCCTAAGATATCGCTGAGGTATATACTGGACAGCAAGGGTTGTGCTCAATCTACATTGGGTTCTGGTATGCAAAATGAAAAACAAGCTGTGTTTTGGTGATTGAACCAAGGAATTTCCCTCTTGTAAAGTACTACACCCAGAAGGAAGGCATAACGTTATTCTCTCTTGGGAACCAGACTTGGAGGGTCAGGGGGACTTAGTATATAAGCAGGTTAATAGCCCCTATAAACCCTGTAGTACCCCCAGCTAAGACATCTTCCATCACCCTATATGATGTACATATGACCCTAATAACGGTAATTCTGTACTTTACTTTGTGGATGGTAAATGGTGCAAGATAGTACTAGTGGCGTCATGAACCTGATGGATCCGTTCCTACCACGGAAATCCCTACTGTGACTCTCAAGTTGTTTCATCCTTATTTCCCGTTTAGGGTCTAGGGTCTTACACTATGACCATCACAATTCTTGTCAGAGACCTCCTGCACCATCAGCAATACAGCCCCTGAACCCCCAAACCGCGTCCCTCCGCGTTCATTGAAGAGCTAGGGGTTCCGAAAGTCAGCTCGTCTGTGTACATAATTCTTCCGGTTAAGGCTGTGAGCGGAGGTTCCAATTCGTGGTAGGTTTTACATGCTTGGCTTCGATGATGAGAACAATCAGTTGGATGGATGGCTATATCTAGTAGGACTTCAGCTTATTATGGTGCCCCACATTGTACCCCAAATATATACCCCCACCATGTTTTCCAAGAAGCCCTGTAACCACTCACCAAAAACCATAATAAAGACCCTACTTCATAAAGCCTTCACCGTTTTAATCCTGCTTATCATACAGGAAAAAAGTGGTGGCGCTCAGGTTTCAGCTACAGTAGAGCTTGACAAGCTACGGAGGAGATTTCTCCAAACCCTTTCAAACTTACTGGGGCTATTGGTAGGGAATAAGGGAATATATTCTATCGGGGTGATATTCGGATTATATTCCCTCATTCAATACAACAAAAGTAAATCAAAGCCTTACAAGAAGTTACTGACAAACCGACCTCCGCACGTTTTCCAAGATAAGTTCAGGAATGGCACCCGGGGAACACTGAGCTGAATGCATCCTTTGTGCGGGTTTCGCACCTGCAGCAGAACACCGAAAAGTTAAGCCGAACGGCAAAAACTAAAACCCCCAGCTCTGCCTAGACCCCCAAGTAGCCTAAAATAGGGTCTATGTAGCTTCTGTTTGGGGATACTTAGGGTCTATAGAGGCTACTTGGGGGGTCTAGGTGTACCCTCAATCCCTGCATCTCTGCCTTCAACTTATCGAGCAGATCGTATATCTTGAGCGTGGCGGCACGCGCTGCCTTCACTCGATTTTGAGTGTATTAAGCTGATTCTCAAGTAGTAGCTGCTATCAGCAATGTGGCTAGCAGTGCCATCATACCACAGTTCTTCTGCATAGGGTGTAGTCACCTTGTAAGTACTGCACCACTTTCAAAACACATGTCCCCCACAAGGGCAAGCGGATATCTTTGCAGCCCCTGGCCGAAGCTTGGGACTTCTTGGAATCGAAGGGTCAGCCAGTGGTTTAGGAGTACAGTACAAGCTTGGAATATGAAACACCAAAAAACCCTCTTTTCTCAAGGTTTTCCATACTTGCACTATAGGGCTGGTTGACACCTAGGGGTTGCACACGACCTGGGGGCCGTTTTGGCGAGTCTTACCTGACTCTACAGTTGAAATTTCATGTCGCAAAGGTCCACCCTTTACTCATCTTTTTTTAAGCTCCAAACCCTAGTGGTCTAGGGATCCAAATAGCCCAATAGGGGCAATAGTTATATAACTTTTAACTCCAAATGTAGGTAGTGTTTGTATAAGCCAAGTGGAACTGTCACGCATCAGCCCAGTGGCTTGTATAACCAGACTTGCATCGGACCGCCCCGGTTGGCATCCCAATACAATACCATTATACATGGACACCAAATACATACACCCGCCAATGTTCCTAAGGCATCCTTATGCCTACATACTCTTGCCGACACCCACAATAGGGTTCGTTACCGGGAGAGGATTAACCGACGTCAGCCTCCGTCTAACGCAGTGCTGAACATGAACTTTTACAGCGGCAACTTTGCTGATCCCTTCCCCCTAATGTTAAATCCCCCACCCCCCCCCAACCCCATTATGTGGGGGTTGTATAACATTAGAGGGGGATTAGAGGGTTTACCCAAAGAAAGACGAACACTTGGAATTGCCCCCACGTAGAAACAGTCTGCATGATAAACATGATGTAAACGCATAGCCCTGCAGTGCTTAACAAGGACCTCTCTGCACAACAATATACAGCCATCAAGACTGCCCCTGTTGCACTGTTGTGGGTGAGGGCAGTACCCAAACTACATACATGGATACACACACTAGGTATCAAGGGTTGCAGGGTCCTACCCTTAAGGTCGCACCCATAAAAGCCTTTGCCAAGATCTGCACGAGAGAGCCCATATAGGAACCAGTGTAATACCCCGGTGTTCCTTACATCATCGTTTCCCCTACTGGCCACACCTTACTACCCATAGTATAGGGAGAGTTCGTAAGGGAACCCATGAACCCTGGACCCTAAACCCTAGACCCTCAACCCTCAACCCTAATCCGGCCTAGCTCCTTTTGTCGTCCTTGTCTAGGACATCCGTGCCCCCGCGACCCCTCCCCACCAACCACGAGCTTTGCCCCATAATGGCCCTTCATCCTAGGGATCTCCGGAACAACAAAAACGAATTGGCCCTGAAACCCTAAGCCCTGAAACCTACCCTAGCTCCAAACAGCAAAATCCAGGGAGCCCCAATACCCCCTAATTTCAGTAATGTAGCTTAGTGGGACCAGGGTATATTCCTTTATTAAGGGGTATTGGGCTCTTTGGGAATTACACTCTCCGCAACAAACATGGAAACCCATATAGTCCCCTTGTAGAAGGACTGTAGTCTTTATAGGGCCCTTTTTGGGGTCCCTAAACCCTAAACCCTGTTAATTTCTGGGAGTGTAGGGCCTTGAAGCCAAGCTCTGGATCTAATGGTGCGACGTCGTCGTTGCTAATTGGGGCCGCCTTCTGTGCATTCCTGCTGGCTGCTCTGAGAAGATAACTTAGGGGTTTATGGTTCAGGGTTTAGGGGTTTAGGGTTTAGGGTAACCCTTTGAAGCTTCAAGGTTTAGGAGGTCTTAGGGTTCCAAATCCTGGTCATCCCCGGGGACGAATCCTAGTTCTGCAAAGGACGGGTTACTTGTCCCCAAAGTGGTAGAAAATGGCCAGAAATTCACGATAGTTATGGGGCACAGGCTTACTAGAAAAGGGAAAGCCTAAACCCAAAACCTCCTATCCTGGGCTTAGGACTTCGGACTGAAATTTCTTCTTGGAAGCTCTGCTGACATAGTATGTTTCCTTATTAGCTGCAAGAGCCTTGGGGCTCGTAATAATGGTTATGGGGGATAGTAAGTAGACTTTCTAAGTCAAAGCAGCCTCCAAGCAGGTCTACAGGGCCTCTTGCGATGGCACACTTCTGGACTTGGATGCCCCAACTGGTGCTCTACACCTCGCATCATTCATGAGGGCACTTCGGTAATCTCAATCACCCAAATTGGGACCTTAAATGATGCTTCTACATGGTCCTGGGGGCTTGGGCCCAAAATCCCCATGGATTACGCCGAAGAACGATTGCAAATGCTCGGCACATCTTGACATCTTGGAGGCCCCATGCTGGCAGCCCCGAAGACCAGCTGCAAAGGGAATGCTCCAACTGAAAGAATGTTATGTTGGGGCTATATTTGGGCATATTTGGGCTATATTAGGGTTTTATTGGGGTAATATTCGAGTAATCTTAGGTTAATACATCGCGAAGTTCACAACTGGCCCTACAATCCTCCGTCGGCTTTATTCAGCAACGTCTGCCGCGCCCTTGCAACCCATTGTGACACAAACCACTCGTGCGAAATGGATGCTCTAGCTTTGTTCTCGCACTATTGTGGGGAAGGACACGCATTACCTGCTACCCCTGATGCCTGAAGCTTCTCTCGAAATCCTTCAACATCGCAACAAGGATGATCTTCCAAGGCACTGAACATGACGCTATCCACAAATGCACAGATGTATTACACAACAGCTTTGAACAGGCCAGCTTTCGGAGCTTTACAAGAACAATTAAAAGCACGAATTGTCATCGTCGCAGTAATGGGTTCTCAAAACTTGTCGAATAGCGCAGCAGCAGCAGCAGCAGCAGCAGCTGAGCCCCACACTTCTCAGCGATGGCAGCCACTGCCTCTGCCTCTTTGCCGGCCATGGCAGCGACGCAACGGTCAGGCCCTCTTTTGGCGTCTGGCTTCCAACGTTTAATTGTGCAAGTGGGAGAGTTTTGAATATTCCTTTTTAATAAATAGCTCAGAGGTACGATCTCAAAATATGTGTTACACGCTTCCCAAATGCCTCCTTTACCAGAAACTGGGACCTTGCAACTCCAATGCCGAAGCCTTGAACATTTTCGGGCCAAGCCTGGGCCTGAACCACAAGCCAGCGGAAAGACCCGAGCTATGCTAGCTATGTTTCTGTGTATATATATATATGTACACATATATCTACACTTCTACATCTATATGTATATATATATATACGTATATGAACAGATTCACTAAATACATATGTATACACATATGTACACCTGCATGCACATTGGACATGTACAACTATATGTATACATGTATATCTATATATATGTATATATGGACATATTGTACATGAGAGCGTTGGTTTCTATTCTGTTTAGACTCTTATGACGCAACGTACCTTTCAGAGAACTCTTCCGCGTCCTTCCGCAGGCCAGAGTCAGAGCGTCCTCATGCTGTTAAATCGTGCAAATGGTTGCTTCCACGAACCTTCCGCGAGCCTCTTCGCTTCCAAGAAGCATCTTTTCCTCATGAAATACTGTAGGATGAGGATGAGCTGCTGGCGTTTTCTGCTGGCATCTCTTTGCAATTGCCGCGCTTCATTGCGCCCATCGGATTGAAAATCACACTCCGCCTTCCGCGAACCTTCCGCAAAATTTCCGTCCCCAGTTGCAAAAACGAGCCGCGTCATGTGTTTTGCTGTTATATACAGCTCGCTCTGATCTGCTCTTATTATGGGTTGATTCGCATTCGTTTCGCATGCATCTTCCGTGACCCTTCCTCGAAGCCATCCCCTTCCAAGAAACTTCCGCGTCCTTCTGCGGCTACAATCTGGCGCATGTTTTTGATATTAATCTCAAATTTCGTGTCGCCAACACAATAACTGAAGACTGGCGGAAATATATACACCTGCTCATGTACACATGTGTACAAGTTTATGGAGGAAAATAAGTACCTAGTTAAATGCATATTCAAATGTATGAAGAGGCTTATACACATACACACATCACAAGCCACCAATAGAAGCTCAGTTGCCAGAATCCTGCGCTCCAAATACGTGCGATGGCGCTGACAACCTACAATATGACCGAACCTGGTTATTCCCAGCACTGACCACTAATTGGTTGTAAACAGCCGAAGATACTTTCGACAAGGGCCCTCCCAGGGCCCTAACAATCCAAACAAATCTTCTGTAAGCCCTCTCAGGGTTTCAAGCACGTTCTGGCAATCAAGCCGAATTGCTGACATAGCTTCTATGCTACTGCTTCTGGTAATCGCCGTCGTCATGATCATCCTCGTCCTCGTCCTCATCGTTCTCAGCGTCGTCCTCGTCGTCCCCGTCGTCGTCGTTGTGGTCGTCGTCACGGTCGTCGCCGTCCGCGTCGTCATCCTCGTCGTCGTCGTCGTCGTCGTGGTGGTCGTCATCGTCGTGGTCGTCGATGACGACGACGGCGACGGCCACGGCCAACTTTACCACTCCCACCACGCAACCATCGCCATTGCCGCCGCCGCCGCCGCCGCCACCACCACCACCACCACCACCGACAATGCGACCTGCGAAGACCGCCACCGCCTTTACCCTATTATATATACATTTACAAATACATATATATATATATAT